>PVKC010002124.1:0-45441 GCA_004027635.1 Crocidura indochinensis | reverse complement strand
TAATAAGACAGCTTTCTCTTTTTTTGTGTGTGTGGTTTTTGGGTCACAACCGGCAGTGTTCAGGGGTTGTTACTCCTGGCTCCATGCTCAGAAATTGCTCCTGGCAGGCATGGGGGACCATATGGGGCACCGGGATTCGAACCGATGACCTTTTGCATGAAAGGCAAACGCCTTACCTCCATGCTATCTCCCGGGCCCCAAGACAGCTTTCTTAATTGATAAAGAGATCCAAGATGGTTTGATAGTGGAGCTAATTATATTTAACTTTTTTTTCGTAATATGAAAGAAATATTAGACCTGTCATTTTGTTTTTGTTTTTGGGCCACACTCTGTGATGCTCAGGGGTTACTCCTGGCTATGCCCTCAGAAATCACCCCTGGCAGGCATGGAGGACCATATGGGATGCTGGGGGATTGAACCACGGTCTGTCCTTGGTCAGCCATGTGCAAAGCAAATGTCCTACCACTGCACCACCGCTCTGGCCCCACACCTGTCATATATTGAGAAAAATAAATTCATGTTCATTATTGTTTTGGTAGAGGTCTTTGGACTGTCCTCATATTGTCTTCTAATTAGATGTCTCTGAATTGGTTTTCTTGTTAAAAAGATGTTATGTTTCCCCATTGCCTCCTCCTCTGTCTTTTTCTCCTCCCCTTGGAAGTGGGTTAGTTTATCCAGAGAAAGTCTACTCAGGAGACCTGGCTGCAATCAAGGCTTTTGATTTTACGTGGTGGAGTAACTGGCTTGTGGGTAAACAGCTTGCAATGTGAGTTTATGTCCTGCGAAATCTTCTAAACTATGTGTGGATTATTTCCTGTGTTGAAATTGCTGCTGGACCTGTGTCTCTTGTTCTGCCTGGACAGGGGCCATGCCAATCCATCTTTTTCATAACCTACCATTTCACATTTATTGAATTCAAGTGCTACCAGACAACTTGGTTACCACGTGAGACATTAATTTTTGGCAAAATCCCCTTAGTTCCTTCAAGAAATCTTTCCTGACTGTACTTCATCCAATTAATCAACGCATATGTTCCTTTTTTATTTGATCATTACATAAAACCCTAGGGCCTCCCTTTAGTTCTTGACTGTCTTATTTGTCTATCATTTATTTGCTTCATTTCTCTGCTTCAGTTTTTCTCCTTCTCAAACCTTCATCGTGATTGTCTTACATCTTTATAGTATGCCAAATACACTAATATACTAATTATTTATTGCAGGATCATAAAGTAGAAGGATGTTCTCATCGTTGCTAACTGCCAATTGAACATCACATCCTATCTTCTCAACTCACCACACGATCTGTTCTCAAAGTTGCCACCTCTCAGTTTTTGCTAACTGCTTCATAATAAAAGATTTGTGCTAACTTTCCATATCTTCAAACATCCTGCTTGGAGACTAGCAGGTTGTCTATGTAACAGTTGATATTTTGTGGCTCCTAACTTTTAATCCCTCTTAAGAACTCCACTAACCATTCGCCTATGTTCCACTAAATACACAAATTAGTCATCCAATTCTTTAACTATATCACCTATAAACATTATCAAATAAAATCAGTTTGAATTTCCTAACCTTCATATTAAAATTGCTTAATTATTCTTATTTACTCATGTTCAAATTTTCCCATTTTAATCACCTTTCCTAACAATGTTCTCTATATATTACACCCTACACATTAGCAATTGCTTTCTCTGAACACCTCTACCAATCATAGACTGTGGTTCCTAAGATTTCAAGGATAATAAGCAACCTTAGTCAACCTTTGCAAAGGGTGCTAAATAATGTTTTTGTTGAGGCAGAGTCCATTCTTGATCAACACATATTCGTGTGATTATTCTGATAACAATTCCAATCTCAATAAGTGTTTAAGTATTTTTTTTTGACACAGACATGAGAAACTCATTTCCTCAATTCAGGGCATTTTATTTTGTGCACACCCGCCCTCTTATTGTAGATCACAATTCTTGAGCAAGCACACCCACTCTCCTTTCCATTTTAAGTATTGAAATGTTTTAATGATAAGCATTAGAAAATAACATGATTTACCTGATTTTTTGACTTTATAATTTAGCAGTGTTTTTTATAAAAGGTCTAAATTTAGAAAATAGATTTTTATAGGTATTTTTTAAAATTGTCTATCTCACTATGCTTATTATGTTGGTGGGTGGAGAACTCCTATTCAGTACTTGGGGACTTGAATGCCACACTCTCATTTCTCCTTCTATAGGATAGTTAAGTTTGAGTTGAGTTCCTGGGGATGCTATGATGCATTGAGTATAATAAATCAAACCTGAAATACTTAGGACACCATGTGGTGTCAGTGATCCATCTGCCTTAACCTCTCTAACCCTACTTATGCCTTTGGTATTGCTGCATTTGAGTTCACACCTGGATATATTCAAGGTTTACTCCTGCCTCTACACTCATGGATCACTCTTTGTGATGTTGAAGGGACCAATGGGATGCTACGGATCAAATTAAAGTCAATTACAAGCAAGGCAAGTATCCCACCTTCTTTGGCGGGATACTTTAGCTCCTCCTCAAGCATCCTTATTTTTGTTTTTCAAAGACAGAAATATTCTATTTTTTAGAAATAGAAATTTATATTTCCATTCTATTTGGGGAAGTTCTATTTTGTATAAATTTGGGCATCCTCGCTTTTTCACTTTTCTATTTTCACAAGCTCAGGGTTACATTTCTATACTTTCTATTTTTTCCCATTTCATGTATTTACTTGTCAAAGTAATTTTTATAAAACACAAATATTTGCAGTGTAGCTATTTCACTGAAGTACTCAAGGATTGCTCTCAATTGTATTTATACTGATATTTCAACTTGACTTTTGAAATTTCGGTCCAGAGATATGACTCAAGTGATGAAACGCATACTTTACAGCTGTGAGAAACTGAGTCCCATCCTTCCTTTAACATCTGTAGTCATTGATATAACATACAAACTGACCTCCCAAAGTCTCCATTCTGGTAGGTATGATCAACAGCATCCCCAGACCCACTACCACAATAGTTTAAGTTCTTTCCAAAATCTTTTGCTCAAATAACTCCAGTGGTTGGCAACCTTTTTTTTTTTTTTTTCAACTGAGCTAAATCTTGCCATAACCACGATTGAAATTTATTTTGAGAGCCACACAGGGCGCACACTGACAGAGGCTAGGAGCAGAGTCATGACTCCTGGAGTGGCCTACTGGCACACAGAAGAGCCAAATTAAAAGTGTAAAGAGCTGGGGCCCGGGAGATAGCATGGAGGTAAGGCATTTGCCTTTCATGCAAAAGGTCATCGGTTCGAATCCCGGTGCCCCATATGGTCCCCCGTGCCTGCCAGGAGCAATTTCTGAGCATGGAGCCAGGAGTAACCCCTGAGCACTGCCGGGTGTGACCGAAAAACCTAAAAAAAAAAAAAAAATTGTAAAAAGTCACATGTGGCTCGTGAGCCGCATGTTGCCCACCACTGATATTCTATCCAATCTGCATGTTATCTAAGCCAATCAACTTTACAACTATCTCCAATGTCATGTGATGCCTTAAGTTTCAAATTAAAATTCTGTTTTTTCTAAAAAGTTATCTCTTAATCTGAATATTCAAATATGTATTAAACAATATAATAATATACTACAGTGAAATCCTTTATTGTCTTTAACAAAATATTACCTCTCTGTCATTCTGATATTACATTAAAATATCCTATGAAGTGAAAATTTTAGATCCAAAAACAGATGTATGAATATCAGCATTTGAAATCTAGACGGACTCAAAAAGACATGCAATATCTTTCACAAAATAAAGCCTGATAAGTGTCAATTAATAAAAAGGTGTTTTGGGAACTTTTTCTCTCAAAATGCAAACATAATTATGGGGTAATGTTGGAATCTTGAAACGTTGTAGATATCTGTATAGTAGTTCTTCAATTGCAAACCAATAACTTCAATAGTATTAAGAATAGTATTAACAATAGTGTTAAGTTATTAACAATAACTTTCATAGTATTAAGACTCTGATACCTTGATATAGTAAAATTAAAGAAACAATTATTAGGGGCCGGGCGGTGGCGCTGGAGGTAAGGTGCCTGCCTTGTCTGCGCTAGCCCAGGACGGACCAAGGTTCAATCCCCTGGTTCCCATATGGTCCCCCAAGCCAGGAGCAACTTCTGAGTGCATAGCCAGGAGTAACCTCTGAGCATCACTGGGTGTGGCCCAAAGATCAAAAAAAAAATCAACAACAAAGAGACAATTATTAAAGAAACAATATAAATTTTATGTCCAAATTTCTTAATTATTTAGGAAATATCTAATAGCTTAAGTAGATATAATAAAGAACAATCAGATTAAGATGACAATATTTACTACTCACCTCTCAATAGTTTGACCTTAGGTTTTCTAAGAATACTTAATCTCATTATATGAAAAGATGCATTAGGGGTTCTGGAGTAGCTTCAGGCTATGTGTGAAGCATGGTATAGAGGTATTTAGAGATAAAGCTGGCTGCAGCAAATAAATTCCTCTTAATATTTTGTACAGTGAGGTATAATACCAATGGAAATTTTGTTATATTTTGACTAATGACTATATTATTGAATTGTGCTAACATTGACAAGTATTTTAGTGGGTTTTTTGTTTGATTCATTCACATTCTTTATATAAAATTATAGCTGTATTGTTACTTTAACTGCACATTTTATTGACTATCAGTCAGAAACTGGTAAGGAAAAGAACTTTTCTTTTGGACTGGAAATTTCAATGAAGATATGCTGGCAATTATTATCAAGGGTCCAAGGCTCAGCTGGTATAAAACTATCAGAGAAAACTATAATATTCTCTTTTGTTTTTTAAAAAAACTATTCAGTAATATAGGTTGACTAAATATTATCTAAACATTTTACATTATATATGTATAAAATGGGCATTTCTTAAGCTAAAATAGAATTAAAAATGAAAAGAAATTATGAAAAAAATTTAATGTCCTCTAAAAAATTAGAAAACCTTTTCAAAATACATAAACTTCTCATGCCATTTTTCTTACTTTAATTTGTTCTTTTATGCTTTCTTTTAGTGAATATAGACTATTTGAATGAAAATTTTTCTCATACATGTGAACACTTTCTGGTTTGTCTTTTTAAATTTGCACTCAATAAATATAAAAAATTTTGGAATTTTAATATTGCTGTTGTTCATCTCCAATCCCAAAGCTTAGAAATTAATAGCTTGTTATTATTATTATTATTATTATTATTATTATTATTATTACTACTACTACTAGAAGCTAGTACTCAACTTTTAAAAACAATATGTGATACTTTTATATCTCATTTACTTTTTGATTGTTTCTATGCCTATATTAGTGCTGTATTTACCAGACCCCCAACCCCAAAAAGGTCTCTCTTAGCTAATGTGGGAATGGAAATCTGCAGCGTTTAATTCAGTCATAAAGCCCTAGATCAGGGTAGTAATTATATCTATGAAATTATGCCATGTGGTTGGCAGCCACAAAAAAATAACACACACCCTTTATCCTTAGATACCCTGGAGTAGAATGTCTCTGATGCTTTTTTTTTTTTAATGAAAAGTTAATGGGTAAAATCAGAAAGTAAATTTTGGACTTGAAGCTTCTATTTCTTGAAGTTCTATTCCTCTCCCAATTATTAACATAAAACAGAAAACAATCATCAGTTCATAAAACATATCATTAGTAAGATCAAAAACTCACCAAATTGTCCTGCTAAATGGATGTTCTCTCCAACATGGCCCTCAAATCCACAGGTCTCCAAAAGTTGCTTACACAAGGTACTAAGACTTGAAATTACTGGCTGAGTCATCGGGTCACACAGACCTCAAACAGAAATTTTTGCTATTTATTTAGGAAATGAAAGAGATTTGTAGAAATATGGAAATTACAGTCTGTCATTTGCAGCAAAATCTCTTTGTTTTAGGCATTCTGGAGAAATATGCATGTGCTATAAACAACCAACACTAAATTTTTTTCAATGCCACAATTCAGAGAAATAATAAAATGTAATTGATAGTCTTAGATATTATGAAGGAACTGTTGTTTGCTGAGGGTTTATTTTTGGTACCACAGTGTTCTATTACTGAAATAATTTACTTTAATTTTATTTATTAGAATGTGTATATTTTTGGATACAAAATAATTGTAGGCATTTTAAATATCTTTTATGCTCAAGTAAAATCCAGATAAGGAGACATTGGTACTTCTAAACAACTCTTTATATTTTTGAATTTCTTTCTGTTCAAAGATTATATCACAATCATTCACTAAGGAAGGAAAGAAATCTTGTACTCAAAGATTGATAGGCAGCATTGAGAACACACAGCCAAGCTGAATGACTTACCAGATCTGAGTGGTAGGTTGTACTTCCCGGACTGATGGATATGAGATACACATCTCCCTAAATCAACCCTATTTTAATATGCAGGTCCTGTTGGAAAAATCTTTGTCGATATGTGTTTTAATCTGACTCTGCCCCTGCTGAATTTCATTCAGCTGAAAAATATGAGCCTGTAACAGTTGCTGGAAATGGACTTTGCTTAGGTGAGAAGAGCTTCCAGCCATGGTTTTAACTCCAGTGACCTTTTCTCTAACATTAAAGATTGCAAAGTACTTTACAATGTTAAAAAGAGTGGCAAAAAGAAAACAAATCAAAAACCAAAAACCCAAAACAACAGTTTCAGATTTTGTTTGGCAACTACAAAATACTGAAATCATATGAATTTTACAGTAAGAGTCTAAATCTTAAATCCTGCTTTCCGAAACGATAACTAAAAGATAGTTATTTATAGGCACATGTGTATATTATGGAGATTAATACTTGTGATCATATGATTATCCTCCATCTCAAATTAAAACTACTTTTGACTGGAATAATTACACATTCCTTTATGATGAAGCTTTCTTATGGTTAAAGTCTTACTTTGGCTTGTTGGTTATTTTTTCCAATATTTTCATTTTACTGTCAGTGATAAGGATGTCTCACATGTGGGGTATAAACAGAGCCTTATTTTAACTGGAATTGAGTTCTCCTAGCCCAATCTACATACAATGAAATAAAATCATTATATCTTAGAGCAAATCAAGGATTTGTGTGCAAAGACTAAGATAAGAGAAAAGAATACATATCATTCCATATCACTATTCTGAAATTTTCATTTTAACTGTAACAGCTGAATTTATTTAAACATCAGTTTGGAAATACCCTGTGTAATCAGCTACCTTAGACACATCACAATATAAAATTATTATTACAAAATAATAAATATTATTATTTGGTTTTGGGATCACAGTCAGCGGTGCTCAGGGGTTATTCCTGCTCTGTACTCAGACATCGCTTCTGGCAAAAATCAAGGGACATATAAGATGCCAGGGATTGAACTGGGGTCTATCCCAGATCATCTGTGTGCTAGGCAAGTGCCCTACTGCTCACACCAAGCGATATTTATTATTACTTATACAAAGTAAATCACACCACTTAAAAAGTGAAAAAGTTTGGTTGCTTTTTTACTAAAAAGCAGCATCATATATTTCAGTTTTCAGTTATTACAATACTACTCAGTATCATTACTAAAAATCCAGGTATTTTTAATCTTAAAGGAGGTTGTATCTTTAAAGAAGTTTGTTCATTTGTCATTTAGCTACACAAATGATCTCATAAATATTTTTGTAAGATCTGAAATATCTTTTCACCTGATATGGAAAAGAACAGATGCTTGCTTTATCATTATTGTATATGAATTTCTCATGTTCATTTAACTTATTTTGAGTAGAGAAAAAATGAAATACATTGGTACTAATACATTTCTGGTACATAGTAATTGACAAGTTGATAAGAGCAATCTTCATACTACTGTAGGTGAAGAATATATACAATGGCTTGTGGATAATATTATACAATCAAAACACCTACATTTTGATATCAATTGAGTGCTATGCCTCTCATATAGGGAAGCTAATTAAATAGAAAGTGAGTTAAATTCTCAAATATTGCTGTTAAAACCAGCTACTCTCAAGATTCTATGACTGTTTAAGAATTATAACTATTAACCTTATTAATAACCTTATCAACCATCTTATTAACCTTCAATAGGCATGTTAACTTTCATTCACACAACCCTCCCTATGCAATATAATAAACACCAGTGAACAAACCAGTAAGACAATGAAATTTGACTCAAAATAGAATATTCCTCAAATATTTATAAAAATCTTGGGTAGCTATTTATTTACTGATTTTTTTTTTTTTGGTTTTTGGCTTTTGGGTCACACCCGGCAGTGCTCAGGGGTTACTCCTGGCTCCATGCTCAGAAATTGCTCCTGGCAGGCACGGGGGACCATATGGGGCACCGGGATTCGAACCGATGACCTTTTGCATGAAAGGCAAACGCCTTACCTCCATGCTATCTCCCGGGCCCCTATTTACTGATTTTATTTCTTTTTTTAAATTTTGTAAAATCTTTTATTTTAGCACCTTGATTACAAACATGATTTTAGTTGTGTTTGTCATATAATGAACAGCCCTCTTCATCAGTGCAATATTCCCATTACTAATGTCCCCAATCTCCCTCTTCCTCCCTGCCTGTATATGAGACAGGCATTCTACTTCTTTCACTCATTGACTTTGTCACCATAGTTGTCATTGTAGTTATGTTCTCTAACTGAACTCACCACTCTTTGTGGTGAGCTTCATATGGTGATTTGCTCTTCATATATAAAGCAATGCCCGGATAGAAGCAATATCAGACAAGTTTTTAATGATAGTGAATTTACTTGTGACGATGACATCAAAATGAATGTGATGGTTTTTTAACCTTTAAAACTTTTATGTGGGGGCCCGGGAGATAGCATGGAGGTAAAGCGTTTGCCTTTCCTGCAAAAGGTCATCGGTTCGAATCTCGGTGCCCCATATGATCCCCCGTGCTTGCCAGGAGCAATTTCTGAGCATGTAGCCAGGAGTAACCCCTGAGCACTGCCGGGTGTGACCCAAAAACCACAAAAAAAAAAAACAAAAAAAAAAACAACCTTTTATGTGAAACTTGCATGAAAACAGGTGATTATTAGCAAACTATACTGGAGGGGAGAGTACTGAGCTTAAAAATGATAATTTCGGAGTGGGTTAAAAAAAAGTGATAATGTCTTAATTGTCAAGAAGGCAGACTTAAATTTAACAATGACAAGCTTAAGACGAACATTTCAGGATTAGTGCTTTAAATGAACAACTCAAAACTTTGTAGACTCCACCGTAGTCTATCATGTTGAAGATAGGCAAAGTTTATATTCAGGGTACCACGTACATATTCTAGGATTTCTTGGTCTTATTAATTCAAATCTTCCTCTCAATGCATGCATGTAGCCAAGATAATTACTATAAGGCAAGATCAAAGGCAGCATATTATAGTCCTATTCCATTTTCTGCTGATGTGAGTGATCTGCCTCTCCTTTGATGTTGTATGCTTCTACAGCAGAAGTACAGAGGATAAAAATGCTACACCATGTAATCTGGCATTTATCCCATGAGAGCAGAATTCCAAATTGTGACACATGTCAAGAAGTTAAAAAAATGACTTAAAAGAGTCTTATGTTT
The DNA here is from genome assembly GCA_004027635.1 of Crocidura indochinensis. Lineage (NCBI taxonomy): Eukaryota > Metazoa > Chordata > Mammalia > Eulipotyphla > Soricidae > Crocidura > Crocidura indochinensis. Next base: position 35,839 of record PVKC010002124.1, on the reverse strand, counting down.
TATAAAGTGACATACTCTGCATTTAAACACCATCAAACATCATTTTCCATTATAAATTTAGTTATTGGTATAAAATTCAAAGAATTTTTGTAACCCAAGTAGAAGAAAATAGTTCCCATATTTACTAGCAATTATTTTAAACATGTGCCCGAGCCTTTATCCCACCTAATGAGGGCAGCTGAAGGGAAGCAGATACACAGAATACATTCACACACACACACACACACACACACACATACACACACGTATGTCTATATTATTTAGTCAGGGATTCAGAGTTAGTGTACTGTACACATAAATTCAATTGTTTTCAGTTTGCTATGGATCTCAACTCTTTTGGTCCTAAGACTGAGCAATTGACTGATATATTTATGGTTTGTAAATTAGAATAAAAATTATTATTCTTAATAATATCTTTAGCTTAAATATTTCCCACATTTTCTGTCTATAGTAATGGTCTATTGCATTCTAAATACTTATCTGACATTACTGTCTGATTGTTACATTTTTCCAGTTTATGTTAGAAATAGATCAACTCATACCTATACTTGCATGCACGCATGTGTTTATATGTTCATGTCTGCATGTGTGTGCTTAATTTATATAAAGGTTTCAATACTATTTCTATTTCCTAGTCAATTAAATTGATTCTTGCCCATCTGAAGGAAAATACGATTTTATAATTATTCCTAAATTACTAGTTTATTCTGATTTGTTTCATTTGAGGGTATGTGCCCTCCAAGATACCATGATCAAATCATAAATATTTTTGTTAAGAAAATAAAAAAGTATTTTGACTTTATGCAGTTTCTCTAAAACACATCATATCTTGAGAAAGTTGTTCTGACAAAATATCAATTCATCCGTACATTTCATTGAAAAATCAAAGATTGTAAAGGAAGGTAATGATTGTATAATTTTAAATTTATGTAATATAGCTACACCAATATGTATAGTTATCTATAATTATATGTCTATTGGTCTATCTTCACCGTTGATAAGAATGAATTTCTAAAATTAAGGTAGCATGAAATAAAACATAGATAAATAATAATATCTATATAAATAGAAAGAAAAATTCTCTGACAGTATTTCATCTGCTTTGAGGATATTGGTGCTAGGACATAAATTGCATTAGTGTTACAATGACTTTTAGAAAATGAAAAAAATTTAAGCAAACTGTTCATCTTTGACAACACTTTAAAGTACATTACCAAAAAATGCACTTTTCGTTTATTGTTAAAATTAGGAATATCAGTCAAAGTTGTCCAACAGAGATTCAGTTACTCTGTGTTATTTCTATTCTTCGTACTTGAGTGTCGCAAGAAAACGTAACACTTCACTTTATGGTTTTAATATTTTTTTTGCTGATTATATGTCCAGTTGGAAACAATATTTTATTTTCTATCATGAGGACAACTATTATTTTACCTGATGCTTCTTCTAATTTTCTTAGACTTTGTTCTCATGGTTTTCATCACCTGTAAAGTGAATTTCTCTAATTATCTAATACCTGAGTTACTTTGCTTTATATCAATACTAAATCCTTAGATTAAATCATATATCCCTTCAACTTAAATGCTATCCATACACTAAAGAATCCAAATTTCTTTGAATAGTCTGAAATCTTTTTACCTTTAAAATTATATAAAACAGACTTCTCCCTTTTTTTGACATACATTATTTCTTTTTATTTTAATCTTATTGAGCTATAGCTATGATTTAGATACTGAAGACTTTACATGTCTTGTCTTAATAAAATTCTGAATGCCTAAACTGTGTTTGGCATTAAAGAATTTTCAATAAAGATAAGGCAATTAAGTTTATTAAAAGATAAAATAGAAATTTAGACATCAAGAAAATATCGTAGATATTATTCTGACGAATAATGATTTTACATTTTCCTACTAACATTTATCAAGCTATTTAATATTGAAATATTGCGGGGTCCGGGAGATAGCATGTAGGTAAGGCGTTTGCCTTTCATGCAAAAGATCATCGGTTCGAATCCTGGAGCCCCATATGGTCCCTCGTGCCTGCCAGGAGCAATTTCTGAGCATGGAGCCAGGAGTAACCCCTGAGCACTGCCGGGTGTGACCCAAAAACCAAAAACCAAAACCAAAACCAAAACAAAACAAAACAAAAAAAAAGAAATATTGTATATCTATTTGTTCTTAATTATGATTTTGTTTTACTCTTTACTGTATTTCATTCTTTTGGTTTAGTTTGTTCATTCATTCATTTATTTATTGGTCACACCCAGCAGCACTCAGGGGTTACTCCTGTCTCTGTGCTCAGAAATCATTCCTGGCAGGCATGGGGGACCATCTGGGATGCTGGCAAACGAACCTTGGTCTCTCCTGGATCAGCTAAGTGCAAGGCAAAAACGCCCAACCACTATGCTATCTCTCCAGCTCCTACTGTCATATCACTTTTAACACTATTAATAATGCTTTTACTATATGGAAAAGCATTTTACACATATAAAGTGACTATGGAATGTAAAATACGTCTAAATTTCTTGTTCTGTGTTTACTAGAATGTTATTTTTTTCTTTAAATTTTCTATAAATATTTTAAGCAAAGGCTTCATTCTTCGATCTCCTTTCTAAGCAACCTGGGTATTATGATTATGTTCCACTAAACATAAGTAGTGCATGTGTCTTTATATTTTATTTATTTATTTATTTGGTTTTTGGACCAGACCCAGTGACATTCAGGGGTTACTCCTGTCTATGTGCTCAGAAACCTCTCCTGCTTGGGGGACCACCATATGGAACATCTGGGGATCAAACCATGGTCCATTCTAGGCTAGCTCATGCAAGGCAGATGCCTTACCACTTGCACCACTGCTCCCGTCCCTTCATATTTTATTTTATTTTATTTATATTTTGGCTTGGGGCCACACCGAGATGTGCTCTGGGCTTATGTGACACCACCCAGGATTTAGCTGTATCTACCTGAGACCCGCCCAGTGAGTCTGATTCCTGCCACGACCACCTAAAGTTGGAGAATGAAGCCACGTGGCCGGGGCCTAAAAACAAAGGACTCCATCCAAGTCCATCCAAGCCCATAGTAAGGGCTTAATGCAACAGACTTACTCTTTCTTTTTCTCTTTTTGAGGGGTTTACACCAGACCCGGTGATGCTCAGGGGTTATTCCTGGCTATGAGCTCAGAAATTGCTCCTGGCTTGTGGAACCATTTGAGAAACCGGGGATTGAACCCAGGTTTGTCCTGGGTCAGCCCCTGCAAAGCAAATGCCCTAACACTGCCCTATTGCTCTGGCCCTTTATTTCTTCTTTTTAAATTTTCTTCCTTTTTTTAAATTATTTTCCTCTTAATTATTGGAAATGAATATATGTTAATTATCTGATGCATATACTTTAAGTAATTTGTATTTAAAAATGATCCTGTTATAGTTTGATCTTCTTTGACCTTTCTTATTTAAGTAAGAACTTATTCTTGACTCTCAACTTTAGGGCTCACTCCTAGCAGGGCTCAGAGAACTATATAGTGTGATGGACACCTAATCTAGCTTGGCTGCACGAAGGCAAACATACTATCCACTGTAATTTCTCTCCAATCACTGTCATGTATGTCTTTAAAAGGGCTATGGAGGTATTTTTTTGTGTGAAGGAAAATTCTAAATATGAACTTAAAGTTGCTTTATATTTCTCTAAGAACAAATTTATATTTGGGAGGTAATTACACCAGAAGATATTATATTACCCAGTCTCAGTCGCCCCTAATTGTAACCATGTAATGAATGATAAATGGGGGTCCAGAGTGGTGGCATAAGCTCTTGGGCATTTGCCTTGCATCCCATATGGTCCCCCAAGTCAGGAGTGATTTCTGAGCACATAGCCAGGAGTAACCCCTGAGCATTACCAGGTGTGGCTCCAAAACAAATACACAAACAAAATTTTAAAAAAGTCAATGAGTGAGAGAAGTAGAATGCCTGTCTCATATACAGGGATGGGGAGGTAGATTGGGGATATTGGTGATGTGAATTTTGCCCTGGTGAAGGTGTGTGTGTGTGTGTGTGTGTGTGTGTGTGTTTTTGTTTGTCTGTTTTTTGGTTTTTGGGCCACACCCAGCAACGCTCAGGGGTTACTCCTGTCTATTTGCTCAGAAGTCGCTCCTGGCAGGCACGGGGGACCATATGGGGAACCGGGGGATCAAACCGCAGTCCATCCTAGGCTAGCGCAGGCACCTTATCTCCAGCGCCACCGCAAATCCAACTACAACCATGTAAAAGTAAATGATAATTTAGAAATCTAGAATATTTAATTTCTCAGTTCCAGCTTTCCTGTGATCTGCAATATGAACATTTGTGTTTTAGTTTTAGTTGAATTAACCTGCAGTCAGGAATGAAAACCAAATGGTTGAAAGAATGTGTATTTCTTATTGAGCATCAAAGAGAAAAATAACCATATTAAATATCTAAAATTGTGCATATGAACAAGACATGCTGTCTTTGTCTTTAGCTATATATTTGGATAATATTTTAGTAGTATAATGATCTCTTCTATGCAATTACATTTTTTATGTTTGGTATGTGAATTTGGAATGATGAAACTTAACAGCCATCTTGCAAGATCAATTGATAATACCAGTTGATGAAATAAAAGAAACAGATTTTTTTTTAATCTTGTAACTTTTTTAAAACTAGGAGCTACAATTCTCAACATTCCATATAGGTGGAAGAATAAAAAGAATTTTCTTTATCCATTTTTGTTTGCATTTGTGGTTATATGTAATCTCAAGTAAAAATTGTGTTATATTCCCAACTATTTAATATATTTAAATTGTGCCAGTAATTATAAAATTAGTTGAGAAAAATGATCATATGGCTTGGAGGGTTGTTTTAGTTTGGGTTTCATTATAATCCTTGTTTCTATCCAAGAGAACACAGTTTCTCTAGATACAATATTTCTTCCTGAATTATCACAACACATGTGCAAGTAAGGAGTTATTGTTATAAACCCCATATACAGAAATTCTTCACAAAAAGTTTCCGTATATCTTGCTTGAAGTGCTACTTATTTATTTCCTGTGTTATTTAACAGTAATATATTTGCCCAAAGATAAAAGAAATGTAAGTGAAATCATGGAAAGCAAACCAGATCAGATTTAAAATGCAATTTACAAACACCAAATTAGCAAAAAATACTTCAATTAAATTTTGAAATTTAGGCACAATTATTGCTATAATTCTTTAGAATTTCTGCAATATTCTATCTGAAATAAGATTTTCAGATTATGAAATTGCCACTCTTCCATTCCCCACTCAGTCTTAATATGGCTTAATGAGGAATTCCTCTCAAGTCATTAATGAAGCCTAAATTGTCTCTAAGATTGTATTCTGACTTTCTTTGTCAATTTTGGGTGTTCCATTTTGTTTATAAAATGCCTCAAAATGTGTTTCAAATTAGAACACATCTGTGTAATCATAGTCAAGAAAGAAATATAAGTTGATAGTTGCACTATCATTCCTATTTAAATATTGTATCAAAAGAAAGATTTTGGCCAGTTTCAAAATTCATTAGCAATACTTGAATGACTTTACTTTGAAAATAATCATGATTGATAATACTGATTGACTACAATAATTTAAATTTAATGTGAATAGTTTTAGAGAATGTTTTATAGTACAGGCTGCTTCTGAATCTTGTTATTTCATTTCCTTTAACTTTATTTTGATTTTTGACCCACACCCAATGGCTCCTGGTGGTTTAGGAGGTGGGGGGCATTTGTTGGTACAAAGGATTAAAACCTCTGTCAACTGCGTGTAAGCAAGGCAAATGCCTTTCCTGGTGTACTATCTATCTCTTCAGCCCACAAGGAAGTTTCAAAAGGGATCTTTGAAGCGACTCAAAAATCACTGAAAATGTATGAAAAATATGTACTGATTTCCTTTTCCTAAGTAAATTGCACAGAGAAACTTACATAAATGGTGCATAAAGCTTTCATGACTTAAGCCCTAGGCTACATATTTAAGTGGTCCCTACTGCATTCACATATAAATATCAGCACTGTATGTTAAGAATAGCAATAATAGCAAAATAACTATAACATTCTTTCCATGGTGTTATTTTTAATTTTATGGGTTTTTGACTAGTTTGACAACTACCTGGCTTTTAGAAAATGCCTAAAATGCTAGTTAGACATGCTTTATGTCAGAGAAGATAGACAGCTTTCATTTCACTCGTGGGATTTTCCATAGGAAAGTGTTTCTGACAACATTTTGGAGATTCGTTACAATGAATATTCCATATACAGGCCCTCTTGTTATCAATTAATTCAACTTACTTCTTCATCAATTTTTTTCGCCTTCAGTCTTGATGGTTTTATGACCTAGACCCAGGTAATACCCTTAGGCACTCCATGTGATAATTGACACATTTTCTAACACGGTATAGTGATGCCCAACTCACTGCTTTCAGGCCATGACTTGAGCTTATTGGAGTCTGCAGCAGGGGCTCCTTTTATCCTCATACATCAGAATACACTGACAGCTCTCCCATGCTGGAATCATGCAGATTTCTCCCCCAGGAAAATATATGCAAACACCTCCAGAACATTGGAATGGTTGCTAGGCATCACATGGTGACATCTTTATGATAAACACAGTATGCAGAAGAAGGCCTAATAAAAGAATAACAAATTATTACATCCAGCGGGCAATTTCACAAGATTAACGGGGATAATAAATTAATACCGGAGTCAGAATGCCATGTTACCTTTTAAGGTATTTCACTGTGAAGACAAAATGAACTGGCCTATAAAAACCTGGAGAATGGAGGGGAGAATGACAAACGGCTTTGGCACATTTCTCAGTCATGATAATTCCCTTACAGGAACTGAGTTCAACAAGTAAATATTGTAAAAGTTTGAAAAGATTATGAATGTCATTCATGCTAATATGTTTATTTTTATATTTTTATAACTTTATATTCCATAGCATCACAATCTATATATCATCAAATTAATTAAAATCTTGGTATTTTTATTATCTTTTGAAGGGAACCTAATTTATTGGGAAGTGAGGGTAAAGCAAAAAGATATTGGAAAACAATTTAAAGTATGGAGGAAAAGAAAGGCACTGTAGTTACCCCAGAAGAATTTACAGTTTGTCCTTTTTCTGAGGAGATATACAAAGAATAGAAACTCAATATATTTAGTACTAATTTATGTCTATTTGTAGCGTCATTTTCAATGATTAGTGAATTCTTTCTCATTCTTTATTAATATGTATTGCTTTCAAAATGATTGCATAATGTTTTACTTATTCCTTCTATTATATATATATATATATATATATATATATATATATTCTCCCTTTTTTTAGATCCAAGTTTTGACAGATTAGAAAACTTTCTACCCACTGAAGTTGCAACTAATTGAAAACCCACTAGACTTACCTTAAAATTATGTTTGTTTTTGTTTTGAGTCTATACCTTGTAGTATGCAAGGCAGACTCCTACTACTGTACTCAGATATCATTCCTGGCAAGCTCAGGAAACCATTCAAGGTGTCAGAGATTAAACACAGATTGACCACATGCAAGGCAAGGACCCTGCCCATGGTGGTATATATATAGCCCCTATATTTCTCTTTTATTTTACTTTGATTTTGCATATTTTTCTAGGAGAGAATTGTGTGTCTGATCAATAACATGCCATACTGTCAAACTCACCTGTCAGGATTCATCTTTAATGAGAAAACTTCCCGCTCATTTTCTTATTTGTTTTGTAAGTTTGGTGAGTTCACCCTGAATATCTGATTTTCTCATCTGTGAAAGTGGAAATAAAATTAGTTTATCTCCTGAGGACATGTGATAATTAAGAGCATCAATACATTTCATAAATTAAAGCAGTACATAGCCTGGCATATTTAAGCTATGTGTCACCTAAATATCTAAAAAAAAAAAAAAGGTTCCTTATGACAGTTGCATTCTGCCTCCAAATTCAGCTCCCATAGCATTGATTTAAAAATTGGGGTCAAATTTGTCTATGATAATATATGCAATAATAATGTCTGTAAGAACAAGAGAAAGCCCTTTTATTAGTAAATGAATACACTGGTAAAGACATAATGATTGTTTTGTTGTATTGATGCAGTTTTTGTTGTAATATAACAACTCCAATTAAAAGCAAATTGGCTTATTTAGAGCAATCAATATTAAAAAGATTACCTGAGTATGCATATTTGTTCACTCAAACCATTATTCTGACTTTGTCAGTTTATTGATGGTTTCTTATTTTTCTTGATGTATGTAGGAGGATTAGACACAAAATGAATGCAAAAGTATTATATATGCTCTTATAATCATCTATTTTTCTTTTACACAGTTTTAAATTACATGTTTCTGTTCACTGGTTATGTATTTTTTCCAGAGCACACAGCACTCCTTGAATAACTTACATCAGCCATATTTATAGTGTAAAGTATTTGGGAGCAAAATTTTCAACGCAAATCAAGAGTGTTACCAATCTGCAAAAGAAGTTATAGTATTATTCACCACAAAAAAACTTATATTTTACAAATGACTACTTACAAAATTCATGGTTAAAATTCCCAAGTTAGAATATAGCTTAATTGATGGTAAAGCCACTGTTAAGAAACTAACAATTATTGATTATTTTCATATTATCATAGAAAAGCATTTCCAACCATCTTTTAAAAAGTCAATAGTTTTAGTGTTGTCAGCTAAATAATGGATATGACTAGATATAATAATGTAACATAATTTCAAATTATTTTTAAATTAATAACCATGAAATACAGTTATTTATGATTGAAATTCAGTCATACAATGTTCCAACACCCACCCTTTTACCAGTGCAAACTTAAGGCCGCTAATGTCCCAGTTTCTTTCCTACTTCCCTCATCCCAAGTCTATCTCTCTGGTAAACATTTATGTCCAGCATGATCATTTCTAGTTTTCATTCTCATAATTATTTTGCCCTAACCTGTGTTTGTTCCTCTCTCCTCTATTGTGGAAGGTGGCAAGCTTCTGTGAACCTCCTCTTGCACCAGCCTGTCAGTGACCTGACCCTCCTCTTCCCAGGAACCCCACAGAACAGGACCCAGGGCAGATCCCACCCAGCCTGGTGTGGTCCTTACCTGTTTGTTTGGGCCAGTCTACTTGGTACTTTTCCTACTATTATTTGGACAATAATGTGTCTTAAAAGATCAATTTTGGACTCTTATCTTATTCCTTCACTTATTAAATTTGGCATAAGACAAGAAAGAATAAATTGGACATTTATTAGCTCATTTTTCTAATATGTTCAGATCACATTTTAAGGCATGAATATACTTTGTAAAATTATTGTCTATTGATGGTTTTATCATGAATTGATATTAAATCTTATCAAGTTCTAGCTCAGCATTCACTGATATGATATAATTTTTATGTTTTTCTTTTCTGTTGTGATATATAATAATTGGTTTGAGTATGTTGAACTATTCTTGCTTAAGTGGGGTGAATCTCATATGGTTGTGGTGTCTGAGTTTGGACTTTCAAGTATATAAAACTCCTGGTAATAGTAACAGAATCAAAATTAAATAAATGGGATTATGTTTAAAAAAAATATCCCTGAATAGCAACAGAAGCATGGCTAAAATGAAAAGACAATTATTTGAATGGAAGAACATATTTTATTTAGCACATCAATAAAGGGCTTATACAGAATATAAAACTTATTCAGAGAGATTAACAATTAAAATACAATTTTAAAAACTGGATAAGAAGTGAAAAGGGAAATCAACGGCTGAGGGAGACATGGACGACCAATAGACATATGAAAACAATCATACACATTTCTTAGTATTGGGAAAATCTGAATCAGTATAACAATGGAATTTTCCCCATACTATAAGAATATCACATTCAAAAATTTGGGAACGTTCTGTATTAGCAGGTATGTTTAGAAAAAGGAACTCATTTACTGCTGGCAGAAAAGTCACCTATTTCATACTTACCTGACAGGGGAGATACCGTGATCATGAAAGTGGTTTCCCCAGGGTGAGACTTATCCAGTGCATTCCAGACCCCTGCGATTTTCCCAAATGTGAGAAACTCGACTGCATAATTTGTGATAGTGGGGGACAGTGTTCATGTTCAAAAAAAAGAGAAATAATTACTATTTCAATGCCATAAAAAACATTTTAAAGATTTTTTTAAATAAAGTTCACTGTTCATAAGTACATTGTTTTGTGTGTGTGTGTTTAAATTTTTGGCAAAGCTATACTTATGTTAGAAAATTTCTCTTAATTTAAAATGTTAAATTCAGATATTTATGACTATCATATGCTAAGATTTGTATGTCATACCCTTAAATTTGTATATCATAATCTTAAATTTTTATTTGTACTAGGCAACTCATCTAACCTAGTAGAAATTCATTTGCTATTTAATAAATACACATAATGTATCTGCCAACTTTATAATTACTTGTTTGTCTATAAAAAAAACTATATTTACAGGTTATAACTCTTTGCCTTCTAATCTGAGAATTAATTTCCTTGTCATAGAAAAATCATTTTAAGAGAACACTTTTTCTTAAGCACCTTGATTATAACATTAGATGGATAAAATGAAGAAAGGAATATATGTTCAATTTATCAGAAATGAGTTATTGTATGATTTTTATGAAACAATCAGCCTCTTTATTCATAGGGACAATGTTTTGTTTTTCTATTCCCTTAAATTCATGCTACTGTTAAGTATAATGGAATTGTTTACAAAAAATTCAATTTTATAAACCCAATAAAAAGAACTTTGTTTTCTAGCATATCAGTCAAGAGAATTCTATTTTGAATTATTTTCTGTTTTTTTATTTCAAGTTATATAAATATTATAAGTGACTGTTATTGACGTCTAAATTTTCTCAAAGAAAGCTTTTCTTTATCTTACTTTCTAAATAGACATCAAGATCAAAAGAGTTGTTGGAGTTAACCATAAGAACAAAATGGGTCAATGTGATAACACACCAGGTCGGGCATTTGCCTTGTATGTAGCCAACTCAAATTCTATCCACAGCATCCCATATGGTCCCCCTAGAATACCAGGAATAATGTTTCAATGCAAAGCCAGGAATAACCCCTGAGCACCACAGGTGCTCACAACCAACCAAAAATATTTCTAAAAAATCTTATTTTTCAGAACTTGATTGGCAAAATGTCTGAACATCTAGAAATCCAAATAGTGATATATCTACTTTAAAGTCTATTATTTATAATGCAGTGACAGTGCTACACAATGGCAAGATGTTACCATTATTATATTAATACACAATATAACTTTTCCCTATGTATTAATTTTTTAATATTAGGGTAAAATATGATATAACTTCATTATAATAGCTTCATGAATTGCATTTTATTGTAAAAATCAATCAGAAATAAAACTTGTATTATAAAACACTTTTTATTTAATGTGTGTTTTTTAACATATAAACAAAGTCCAAATTTCTGCTCACTATCTTGAAATGCTAGAAGAGGATTAAAAAATGCAATTATACTTTTCATATACTCAAATAGTAGGGGGTGTATTAAACCAAAATGAACTTTACAATATTATGTATTTATTGCATAATTAAATTATCATGTTTCTTAAAGTTTTGTATAAAAGTCTTCTGCAAAATACCAGGCTTTACATACAGTAGTCCTGGGTTAGATCCTAGTCAATTAATGATACCTGGAACTCCACTGCAAATGACTGTGAAGCACAGAGCCAGGAAAGACTTCTTAGCACTACTGAATGTGGATTCACACCCCCCCACAACAAAAAAGAAAAAAAAAACCCTAAAGCCCACTTTTGGCCCATTTTTATGGCCTAAGCCATAAAAAATTGTTTATTTAAATGAACACCTTAAATACCGAAAAGCATGAAGAAATATTAATACTCACCTGTTAAATCGTTGAATTCGCGTGGCTAAGTTCAACGTCTTTGCAGCACCACATATGGTCCCTTAAGCACTTAAGGACTGATGGCAGAGCATAGAGTAAATGAGTTTTGAGCACCACTGGGTAAATCTACACCCTCACCTCGGCAAAGTATAATTTTAAACAAAGAAGAATTATGTCAAATTTTTGCTTTAAGTTAATAAAAGACTTTAATCAAAATATTAGTTTAAAATGAAATGGAATTATAGCAGTGAGATGCTTTTCTTGCAATTATTGTATGTATCTGATCTGACCTGGATTTCATCCTTAGTATTGCATGCAAACTTTCAAGTACTATTAGGAGAAGCCTCAGGTGAAGGAAAGGGGTTAAACTTTGAGCTCTGTTAGGGTGGCCACAAAAGCAAACAGGCAAAAATAAATTAATTAAATCATAAATAAATATAGTTTTTAGTCATTTCTCGTTTTATCTTTTCCTTTAGTCTTTTCCTTATGAATTTCTCTATCTAATAAGTCACATTTCACAAGATTCCAAGAGTTTAGTTATTTAGGCCATAGTTCCACTGCGCATGATAATAGATATTTATTTTTAAACTTATAAAATTTAACTTATAATTCTAATTCACATGCTTATAAAAGTATAATGGGTTTTATAATTATGATAATACTTTTAATAAAATCGATACTTATCTAAGGCTTTCTCTATTGATATTTGTAAACTTTGATAAAGGTTCATGTTTAGCATTTGTATATAACTGTTTGTAGCTAAAGTAAATTAGCAGAAATTTTTTACTGAAAGAGATACTTGTATTATAAAAGTTCAGCAAAAATGTCCTTCATATTTTCTTTTTTCTTTTTTTGATTTTTTGGGCCACACCTGGTGATACTCAGGGGTTACTTGTGGCTCTGCACCTAGAAATCACTTCTATCTTGGGTGACCATATGGGACACCGGGGGATTGAACTTCAGTCATTCCTGGGTCAATCACGTGCCAATGCTCTGGCCCCTCATGTTTTCCTCTTTATTCAAAAAATTAAATTCATATAGATTATACATATATAGTAGAATATAAAATGAATAGAAGAGCTGAAAACTGACAATGTCATTTTTTTTTGTTTGTTTGTTTTTGGGTCACACCCGGCAGTGCTCAGGGGTTAACTCCTGGCTCCATGCTCAGAAATTGCTCCTGGCAGGCACGGGGGACCATATGGGGCACCGGGATTCGAACCGATGACCTTTTGCATGAAAGGTAAACACCTTACCTCCATGCTATCTCCCAGGCCCCGAAAACTGACAATGTAAAAATTAAATTAATACATGTGACAGATGATGAATCAAAATTAGGACTGCTTTTTGGATAAATTAAAAGTGTAGGAATGGATTGAGAACGTTTTAGAGAAAAGTTGATCTGTCTTGATATATTGAATATAGAGGTTGTAAGAGTAAGTATAGAGACTGGCATTGCATGTAGATTATAACTCAAGTTAGTAGAATGATAATCGATGAGACATTCAATATAAAGATAGTAAGAAAATGGATCCTGGGAGTTGTGATGATTTTAGCTGGAATATAATAACTATGTAAGGACAGATGGCATATTAAGATATAAGTAATGGGCATACTGCAAATTACCAATGTATCCCATTTTTAAGAATATTTTAACAAGAGACAGAGTGGCACAGTGGGTAGGGTACTTGATGATACATGCTTAATCTTTGGCATCCCATATCATCCTCAAGCCAGCCAGGAGTGATTACTAAGTGCAGGCAGAACCAGGAATAATTCCTGAGCACCACAGGGTGAGACGCCCATCAAAATAAAATACTATTTAAATAATAATTTGAATAATACATTTTTCGGTTGTTTTGGGGGTCATGCTCAGAGGTATTTAGGTCTTACATCTGACTTTGTACTCAGGATTTACTCCTGATTCTGCACTCAAGATCACCCCTGGCAGGATTCTGGGGACCATATATGGTGCTGCGTATTGAACCAGGGTTGGCCACATAAAAGGCAAGTATCCAACCCATTACAATATAAATGTAATAATATAAATATAATATAATAAATACTGTAAAAATCTACATTGACTATGTTACCAAGATTGAAGTTATGATGAAGTAAAGAGACTGTGATATAAAATTAAAATATCAATTAAATTGTTCACTATTGACTTCCTGAAATGTTATTTTAGTAAGTTGATTCTTCCAGAATCTGTCCCTTAAATGTATTATTGCAAAGAATAAATGAATAAACATATCAAAATAGCTTCTGAGAATAACAAATGCTATGTAATAGTAGTCTTTGTTGAAAACCTTGGTTGTCCTTCTAAGAGTCATCTTTTTATTGCACTTAGCAGTATTTTGACATCTTCCTACTTGCTCATTTTGTTTAGGTAACAACTATTCCTAGGAAGCCATTAACTAAACAGCTTTGTACACTGTATATGTAGCAGTGATTCTTCCAATTGCCTATTAAATGAATATAATATCTATTGTTTTAAATGCTAATTTCTGTCACATAACAGATTAAAAATCTCTTGTGTCTCCATTATGTCTCCAAATTAAACTTTAAACAGCCTTAACTGGGAATAATTTGCTTTGTCTTTCTAATTGACCTTTTCACTGATTCATTCTCTTACCTTCATGTATCATTACAGAATCTTCAGGTATCCTCTCCTTTGGTGTCAGACTTCAGCTCACATCTTTTATCTTTTACTATTTTTTTTCTGCTTAACATTCTTGCTATTTTATGGTTATTCTTTTATTTATAATGCCTGAGATTCCATTAGTCTTCAACATTTATTAGTTCTTTTTTAGTGTTCTCTGACATGACTTTTTACAAGGAGTCATTATTTATTTTAGGTATGCTTTCACAGAATATTTAATGCCAAATTCTCATAGCATATTATCTACCTTGTAAAACAGTACTGAGCAGCAAATTTAAACATATACTTCCTTCTAGCAACAAACTTTCAAAGACAAACAAGAACTGAAGACAAATTTTATATCAAAATCTCCAGTTAATTAAGTTAGTTTCTTGCCTAGGCAATATGTTATGGTAATGGATATTTTTCCCACTTGGAAATAGAAACAGTAGATGAATAAGTATTTCCCCATTGCTACTCAATTGTAGATATCTATTAAGGTAGAAATGTTTAGTGGGGGATCAGAATGCTTTCAAGGCAGATTGATTTGTAAGTGTACTACATTTCGTAATGATCACATTTGAGTTGATTTAGAAACAACATTAGAAGCTACATAGAAAAGAGTTAATAGAAGAATAATAAGATATATTCTGTGTTAGTCAAGCAAGTAAAGAAATAAAAAGTATATTTAAGAAAAGCAAAAGAAGTGCAAAAACAATAGCACAGCAGTTAGGTCGTTTCCTTGCAGGGAGCTGATCCTGGTTCAAGGTTCAAGGTTCAATCCCTTGTGGTCCCCCCACCCTGCCAAGGGCAATTCATGAGCACAGAGCCATGAGTAACCCCTGAGTGCCTCTAGGTGTGGCCCAAACAAACAAACAAACAAAAATATAAAAGGATTTGTAAAGTTGTAAGAGGGTGGGGGGAGGAAAGATCTATGTATAGCAGGGAGAAGGTCTATATACAACAAAGACAGACATTATATACATTATAGACAGACATTAGACAGACATAGAGGTAGCCATCACATAATCATGCACACACACATAGACAAACAATGAAGATTGATCCATAGTTTGCAGTTGAAAATTCACTCAAATTTAATGGGTCAGAAGAATAAAAAATTATAAAGCCAACAGCAAGAGCAATAGCACAGGGGTAGAGCATTTGCCTTGCATGCAGCTGACCCAGGGTTTGATCCTCAACTTCCCAGATAGTCCCCCAAACCAGGTGCAATTTCTGAGCACATAGCCAGAGTAATCCCTGAGCATCACCAAGTGTGGCCCATAAACAAAAACCAAAAACAAACAAACAAAATTATAAAGCCAGCAAGTCAGATAAAAAAGGTTTTCCATTTTCTAAGCAAACCATTATTGGTGAGAGCAAACTTTATAGAAGAAAGGCTTCCTAGGTAAGATTGTGCATAAAGCATTCTTAAAACGATATGATTTTCAAATGTAGAATACTAAGCAGTATGATAAATAGCACTGTAAATGAAATGTAAACCATGAAGTATATTTTAATGAGTCTGAGCACTCCGATTCCTTTCCTAAAAACAAACTGATAACATGGGCATTATTATTTTTTCTTTTTTTTATTTACTTATTTATATTTTTTTCTGTTCCAGGGATTCTGGAATATATATATATATATATATATATATAATATATATATAATTCTGGAATATATATAATATATATATATTATTCTTTGGAACACCCCCTTCACCAGTGCAACATTTCCACTACCAATGTCCCAAATCTCCATCCCAACCCACCTCCACCTGTACTCCAGACAGGTTTTCCAGTTCCCTCATTCATTCACATGATTAGGGTAGTTCTCTGTGTAGTTGTTTCTATAACTGCATCTCACCACTTTTTGTGGTGACCTTCATGAAGTGAGCTGGAAGTTCCAGCCCTCCTCCCATTGTCTCTGAGGATTGGTGCAAAAATAACTTTTATTTTTCTCAGAACCCATAGATGAGTGAGACTATTCTGCATCTCTCTCTCTCCCTCTGACTTATTTCACTCAGCATGGTAGATTCCATGTACATCCATGTATAGGAAAATTTCATGACTTCATCTCTCCTGACAGCTGCATAATATTCCATTGTGTATATGTACCACAGTTTCTTTAGCCATTCGTCTGTTGAAGGACATCTTGGTTATTTCCAGAGCCTGGCTATTGTGAATAGAGCTGCAATAAATTGCCACATGGGCATTATTATATTATAGTAAACTCGCTTGAGTTGAAAAAAATTAAAATAACATATTCAATGAATGAGCACTATAGCAAGAGTCTATTGCATGAAGTTACCTATTCCAATGTTATCTGTGGACATAAACATTAGATCACATTATCAGGCATAATAAAATAGAAAGTTAATAGATTAGAATACTTCTCAAGGAATTCTTTTAATAAGCACTACATTTTGAGTCTAATAGAATATATCACTGCCATGTGAAACTAGGGTGATCAACCTAAATCTCCAAGAAGCACTTTGAACAAAAAAGATTAAAGAGTTATTATAGACATTAAAGTTAAGACAGTAAAAATCATTATAGTGAGCACTGTAGTGGGAGTCCATGGTTTTCAAACACATTCTGCACCTGTTTTTGTAGATAAAAGTATTAGAACATTATAGACATCTATAAAGAGCAAATGAATGAATACCTCCTTAATCTAAACATTTGTGTATGTTGCTGTAAGTCTCAAGTTTAGAAGAGAATATAAACTTTTGTATTCCTCCTTTTTTACTCATTTCTTCTCTTCCCCTTTCTATATTCGGGACAATAGATTTGAGAAAACTACCAATTAGACTATTCTGTAATTTCCCTTCATCTTCTGGATAACTTCATTTAACATGACATTTTTTAGTTTCATCCATGTTCCTATAGATTGCATGATTATGTCATTCCTTACAGCTATGAAGTATTCCATTGTATATATGTACCACATCTTCAGGATCTATTTGCATGTTGTTGGACATCTAGATACCTTCCAAGTCTTAGTTATTGTACTGAGTACTGGAATAAATAGTGGTGTGCATACATCCTTTAAGTGAATGGTTTTTTGTCCTGGGAATAGATACCCAAAAGGGGGGTTTCTGGGACATATGGTAACTCAATTTTTAGTTTAGTATGAACCTTCCATACTCTTTTCCATAGGGGTTGGATCAGGCATCATTTCCACCAGCAATGGAGGAGAGGCTTGTATTGCTGTGAGTTTCCCACTAATTGCTGATTTTGCTGTGTCCCAGAGATTTTGACAATTTGCTTCTTTATTACCATTCATCTCAACGAATCTATTTATTACTTCTTTTATTTTCTCTTTGATCTAGCTATTGTTGAGCAGCATGTTTTTAAGTCTCCCGGTGTTAGGTTTTCTACACATCTTTTTGCAATATATCTTAATCTCTGTGGCATTGTGGTCTGACAGGATGCTCGCAATATTCTTATATTTGTGACTTTATATAAGTTAGACTGTGTCCTAAAAAGTGGTCTACCTAGAGAATGTTCCATGTATACTTAGAAGAAATTGTACTTAGCTTTTTGAGGATGAAAGGCTCTGGATAGATCAATTACACCCAACTCTTCTAATTTCTCATTTAGGGCTCTTATGTCTTTGTTAGTGTTCTGCTAGGTGGATATGTCTAGTGGTTATAATGGCATGTTTATGTATTCCTCTACTATCATGTTTGCATCTATATGTTTCTCTAATTTTGTAAGACAAAGGCTTAAATATGTTGTTGACTCTACATTTGGTGCATAAATGTTCATCAGTTGGTACTTCTTGGTCTATTGTTCCCCTGATCAATATGTAGTATCTATCTTTGTCCCTAAGTACTTTTTTGATGTTGAATGCAGTTTAGTCTGATATGAGTATGGCTGTCTCAACTTTTTGTTTGTTTGTTTTCCAGAGGCTTGTATAATATTTTTTGCATCCTTTTATTCTGAGCCTGTGTCTCTCCTGTTTCCTTCAGACAGCAGATATCTAGGTTTTGTTTCCTGATCTAAATCGCTACTTTGTGCCTTTCTATGGGAGAGTTTGGTCCATTGACGTTTAAGAAAAATATTGACAGAAATGACTGTTGTGCCATTATATTGTGTAGGATTGTTGGTCTTACAAGTGGGCATGTGATTTATGTAACTGCTCTAAGTATTTAGGATTGGTTTGGTTAGTGTGAATATTGTCAGGTTTTTGTTTTGTTTTTGTTCCTCCCTTCCATGTATATTACAGTTTTGTTTTTTTGTTTGTTTGTTTTTGGGTCACCACCTACAGGTTACTCCTGACTCTGTGCTCAGAAGTCACTCCTGGAAGGCTCGAGGGCTATCTGAGCTGCTGGGATTTAAACCAGGGTCCATCCTGTGCTGGCCATATGAAAGGCAAACACGTTACTGCTATGAAATTGCTCCAGTCTCTCTAGTAGAGTTTTGATGGGTAATGGACTCTAAGTTGAAAGTTTCTTTCATTTAGTAGTTTGAATACACCATGTCACTCTTTTCCTGCCTAGAATGTTTCAAATAGAAAATTTCATTTATTCTTATGTTTTCTTCCTCTATACTTGAGGGCCTGTCTTTATTCTACTACCATGCTGTTTTGATAACTATTACTTTGTAGTACAGTTTAAAATTGGGGAAAGTAATTCTCCCATATTCTTTTCCTCAATGATTGCTTTAGCTATTCTAGGGTGTTTATTGTTCCAAATGAATTTCAAAAGTGCCTGATCCATTTCTTTGAAGAATGTCATGGGTATCTTTAGAGGGATTGCATTAAATTCTGTGCTTTGGGGAGTATTGCAATTTTAATGATGTTAATCCTGACAAACCATGAGCAGGGTATGTGCTTCCATTTCCACGTGTCCTCTCTTATTTCTTGGAGCAGAGTTTTATACTTTTCTTTGTTTAGGTACTTCATAAATTTAGTCAAGTTGATTCCAAGATATTTGAGTTTGTGTGGTACTATTGTGAATGGGGTTGTTTTCTTAATGTCCATTTCTTCCTTATTACTATTGGTGTATAGAAAGGCCATTGATTTTTGTGTGTTAATTTTGTAGCCTGCCATCTTGCTATATGAGTCTATTGTTTCTAGAAGCTTTTTTGTAGACACTTTACGGTTTTCTTAGGGTTTTCTATGTAAAGTATCATGTCATCTGCAAACAGCGAGAGCTTGACTTCTTCCTTCTTCCTTGTCAATCTGGATTCCCTTGATATCTTTTTTCTTGCCTAATCGCTATATCAAGT
The DNA here is from genome assembly GCA_004027635.1 of Crocidura indochinensis. Lineage (NCBI taxonomy): Eukaryota > Metazoa > Chordata > Mammalia > Eulipotyphla > Soricidae > Crocidura > Crocidura indochinensis. The sequence continues at coordinate 16,039 of PVKC010002124.1, read as the reverse complement.
ACTTCCAGTGCTATGTTGAATAGGAGCGGTGAGAGAGGACAGTCTTTTCTTGTGCCTGAATTTAGAGGAAAGGCTTTTAGTTTTTCTTCATTGAGGATGATATTTGCCAATGACTTGTGGTAGATGGCCTTAACTATACTGAGAAAGGTTCCTTCCATTCCCATCTTGCTGAGAGTTTTGATCAAGAATGGGTGTTGGGGAGGCCAAGTGGTGGCGCTGGAGATAAGGTGCCTGCGTTAACCTAGGACGGACCACGGTTCGATTCCCCGGTTCCCCGTATGGTCCCCCGTGCCTGCCAGGAGCGACTTCTGAGCGAATAGCCAGGAGTAACCCCTGAGCGTCATCGGGTGTGACCCAAAAACCAAAAAAAAAAAAAAAAAAAAGAATGGGTGTTGGACCTTATCATATGCTTTCACGGAGTCTATCTATATGATCGTGTGATTTTTATTTTTCTTGTTGTTGATTTTGTGTATTATGTTGATAGATTTATGGATGTTAAACCATCCTTGCATTCCAGGCATGAAACCTACTTGGTCGTAGTGGATGATCTTTTTAATGAGGCATTGAATCCTATTTGCCAGGATTTTGTTGAGGATCTTTGCATCTGTATTCATCAGCTATGTTGGTCTGTAATTTTCTTTTTTGGTAGCATCTCTGTCTGGTTTAGGTATCAAGGTGATGTTGGCTTCATAAAAGCTACTTGGAAGTGTTCCTGTTTTTTTGATTTCATGAAAGTGTCTTGCCTGATTGGTAATAGTTACTCTTGAAAAGGTTTGAAAGAATTCATTAGTAAATCCATCTGGGCCTGGGCTTTAGTGTTTGGGCAGACATTTGATTACTATCTTAATTTCCTCAATAGTGATGGGTATTTTAGATATGCTACATCCTCTTCATTCAACCGTGGAAGATTATAAGAGTCCAAGAATTGACCCATTTCTTCCAGGTTCTCATTTTTAGTGACACAGAGTTTCTCAAAGTAGTTTCTGATTACCCTTTGAATCTCTACCATATCAGCAGCGATCTCTCCTTTTTCATTCCTAATATGAGTTATCAAGTTTCTTCTCTCTCTTTGTTATTTTTGCCAGTGGTCTATCAATCTTGTTTATTTTTCAAAGAACCAACTTCTGCTTTTGTTGATATTTTGGATTGTTTTTCGGGTTTTCACTTCATTAATTTCTGCTCTCAGCTTTGTTATTTCCTTCTGCCTCCCTATTTTTGGGTCCTTTTGTTGAGCACTTTCTAATTCTATGAGCTGCATCATTAAGCTATTCAGGTATGCCCCTTCTTCTTTCCTGATGTTTGCTTGCAAATCTATAAATTTTCCTCTCAGGACTGCTTTTGCTGTGTCCCATAGGTTCTGATAGTTTGTGTCTCCATTGTCATTTGTTTTCAGGAAGGTTTAGATTTCCTCTTTGATTTCATCTTGAACCAACTGGTTATTCAATATTAGGCTGTTTAACTTCCAGATATTAAAGTTTTTCTACTGTGTCCCTTTGTATTTCACATATAATTTCAGGGCCTTGAGGTAAGTGAAGGTAGCCTGCAAAATTTTTATCCTCTTGATATTATGGAGGTATGTTTTAGGTGCTAGCATGTAGTCTATCCTGGAGAATGTCCCATGTACATTAGAGAAGAATGTGTATCCAGGCTTCTGTGGGTGGAGTGTCCTGCATATATCTACTAGGCCTCTTTCTTCCATTTCTCTTTCCAGGTCTAGTATATTCTAGTATATTTTAGTCTGGTTGACTTGTCAAGCATTGACAATACTGTGTTGAGTTCTCCCACAATTATTGTTTTGCTATTGACATTATTTTCTGAATTTGTCAACAATTTTATTAAATATATTGCTGGCCCCTCGTTAGGTGCATATATGTTTAGGAGTGTGATTTCTTCCTGCTGTCCGTATCCCTTGATTAATACAAAATGTCCATCTTTGTCCCTTACAACTTTTCTATGTATAAAGTTTGCATCATCTGATATCAGTATGTCCACTCCAGCTTTTTTATGGGTGTTGTTTGCTTAGATGATTTTCCTCCAACCTTTTATTTTGAGTCTATGTTTGTTCTGACTATTCAGGTGTGTTTCTTGTAGGCGGCAGGAGGTTGGATTGAGTCTTTGATCCATATAAGCACTGTGTATCTCTTAACTGATGCATTTAGTCCATTGACATTGAGAGAAAGAATTGTCCTGGGAGTTAGTGCCATCTTTATATCGAAGTTTGTTGTGTCTGTTGGTCAGTCTTGTCTTAAAGTACGCCATTCAGTTTTTCTTTTAAGAATGGTTTTGAGTCTGTAAAATTTCTGAGCTGTTGTTTGTCTGTGAAACCATGTATTGTTCCTTCAAACCTGAAAGTGAGTTTTTCTGGGTGCAGTATTCTAGGCGAAGTATTTATTTCATTGAGTTTTGTTACTATTTCCCACCACTGCCTTCTGGCTATGAGTGTTTCCAGTGACAGGTCTGCAGTAAATCTCAAGGATGTTCCCTCGAATGTAATTTCTCTTTTTGATCTTGCTGCTTTCTTAATTCTGTCTCTGTGGTATTCATCATTGTGACTAGGATGTGTCGTGTGGTGTTCTTTCTTTGGTCTCTTTTAGTTGGTACTTTTCGGGCATGCAGGATTTGATCACATGTATATTTTAGCTCTGGTAGTTTCTCATTAATGATATTCTTGACCGTTGATTCTTCCTGGAGATTTTCTTCCTGGGTCTCTGGGACTCCAATGATTCTTAAGTTGTTTCTGTTGATCTTATCATAGACTTCTATTTTCATTTGTTCCCATTCTTTGAGTAATTTTTCCATTGTTTGATCATTTGCTTTAAGGCTTTTTTTCCAATTTCTTCTGCTGTATGGAGATGTTATTCATCTCATCTTTCAGTGTACTAATTCTATCCTCAGCTACTGTTAATCCGTGGGAAAGCTCAACCATGTTTTTCTTCAATTCATCTACTGAGTTTTTCAGACCTGTTATTTGACCTGAAATTTCAGTTTGGAGTTTTCTGATTTCTATCTTCATATTCTCTTGACTCTTATTAGTGTTCTCTTCTATACATTCTTTGAGTTCTTTGAACATCTTCCATATTTCAACTCTAAACTCCTTATCTGAGAGACTGACTAGATGGTTGGCCATGTTCAAGTCATCAGAGTTGCCATCAACATTCTCTGTGTCTGGCTCTGGCCTGCGTTTTTTCCCCATTGTCACACTTGTATTGTGGATTTTTCTACGTGTTGTGGTTGTATTCATTGGCTAAATGATGTGCATGGCCGTGACAGAATGCACTCCTCTGGCTCCTCCTTTTCTGGGCATGTAAAATCACCTCCAGGGAAGGCTAGCCATCCACAGATGAGCCACACACAGGATGAAATCAGGCCGAGAATGAAGCACAGCACAGAAGAGAGGCAGATAGGGGTGGTGGCATCTGAGTTCCAGCAGAGTTCAGCAGCTCCTCCCTTTCTAGGCTTGTAAACTCACCTCCAGGGAAGGCTAGCCATCTGCAGATGAGCCACACACAGGATGAAATAAGGCTGAGAATGCAGCACAGCACAGAAGACAGGAAGATAGGGGTACTGGCATCTCAGAAGTAATTTTTCTAAACAAGCAAGGTTATTTAAGTATAATAATAATGTTGTGAAATAGTTCATTGCTTTGTTCATCAGGGTTTTGAGCTGTATGTTTTCTAAGAGAAAGAAGTACTAGATCCAATCTGGCTGTAACTATATGACTTGAATATATATAAATTGAAGTGCCTTGGACCAGTGTGGTGGCCTTGCTCCTGCTAGTCTAGGACAGCAGTTTGATCCCCTAGAGTTCCATATGGTCCCCCAAGCCAGGATTGATTTCTAAGGCATAGCGAGGAGTAACTTCTGAGCGTCAGCAGGTGTGGCCCCAAAACAAAAACAAAAACAGAAAAATAAAACAAACAAAAGCAATCAAAAAGTCTTCACGGAGATATTTTATTGTCCAACAATTTGGGAAAACAAGATTTGATGGAAAAGATCAGACATTCCTTGTTCTCACCCATGTACAGACTTGAAGTGGCTGCAGGGAACAAACATTCATGACTGGTGGCAAATTCAGGCTGATGGAAGTTCTGGCAGATAGCCCTGGTCAGGTTTGATGGGAGGGTTAATTTAACTTTTTAAAAAATAATTAATATTGATACTTCTTAAATAAAAACTTCAGAATCAAGTTTCCATATGTCACCACAATTCTACTTCTTAGCATCTAACCTAATGGCCCAAATACGATTATATTGAGAAAACACTTGTACTTCTCTGTTTTATGAAATTGCTTACAATAATTAGCAAAAAAAGGATTCAATGCAAGTGTCTAATAAAGAATGTCCTGATAAAGGGCCAGAGCAATTGTACAGTAGGTAGGGTTTTGACCTTGCACTTGGTCAACCAGAATTGTATTCAATATATTTTCCAGAACTCAGCCAGGAATGATTCCTGAGTGCAAAGCCATAAGTAGCCCTTGGATATTGCTGAACATGGGGGAATAAAAGAGAAAAGAGAGAGAATAAGAAAGATATATACAAAATGGTTTGTGATATATACAAAATGGTTTACTACTCAATTAGAAAAAAAATATTTTAATGGTTAAGAAAATAATAGAAGGGACTAGAGCTGTGGCACAGCAGTAGGGTATTTGACTTGCATATGACTGACCCAGGATGACCACAGTTCAATCCTTCAACATCCCATATTGTCTCACAAGTCAGGAGTGATTTCTGAGCACATAGCCAGGAGCATCAGCTGGTGTAGCCCAAAAACCAAAATAATATCAACAACAACAACAGCAAAAATAATAATAATAATAAATAGTAATGATACTGTCTTTAAAATATAATGGCATTGCGGCCGGAGTGATAGCACAGGAGTAGGGGGTTTGCCCTTCCTTCATGTGGCTAATCCAGGAGGAACGTTGGTTCAATCCATTGCATTCCATATGGTTCCCCAAGCCAGGAGCTATTTCTAAGCTCATAGTCAGGAGTAACCCCTGAGTGTCACTGGGTGTGGCCCAAAAACAAACAAAAGGAATTTAAAAATGACATTATAGAAGAAATAAGAAAAAGTATGTGAACCTAATATTAGGAAAGAATCTGGATATTCAATAACTTTGACAAGGAATAGGAAGACAAGAAACAAGTCAAATCAAGTGAAGAAATACTAGTGACTGGATACCACTTTCTTAGAGATACCACTTTCTTATGGATCGGCCTTAAGAAAGTGCATGCTTTATAGCTGCACTTATTTTTGATGCGACAGTAAACAGGCCATGTGCTATGGAGAAAGGGCATTAGAATGAAGTGAATTTGTGAGTAGTCTTGAAACAGCTTTGGTAAATGAAAGAGACAGTCAATGGAATTAAAATTTGGCGGCTATGAAAACCAAATAAACTGGAAGATTTAGGTTTCTCCTTGTGTCATTTAAAACTGATGGATATAAGAAGTTGATACTCAGCAACTACTGTATAGGACTGAAACTGGATTTTCTTTTTCTTTTTTTTTTAAATCCATCTTTTATCTTTTAATAAAGAACAAAACAAAAGGCTTATTTCTGAATAGCCAGACTTTACCCTTGAAAATCTCTATGCTCTGCAAAATTTTGTGAGGTATTAGCCAAACATCTGTTTTTTATTTATCTCTGTTTATTTAAGTCCCACTTTATTATTTTATAAACAGTAGCACAGATAACAGCATTATGGATGGCTATTTTTGTTGGAGAATAATTTTAAACAGTGCTCAGCAAGAATGAAACATTTTAGTTGTTAGAAAACGTTTTAGCTCTCTTTATTTTATAACATTCCCTTTGATTTCCTTGAGGAGCTGAAAGGATATTTTTTCAATATTTAGGAATATGGCAATAGAAAGTCACTTTTAATTATTTTATGATGCAGATTTGGTGGTAGCATTGAGTAGAGAACATTGCTTTGTTGACACTATGAAAAGATCAAAATCTATTTATTATCATAGAAAGAGGTGGTGCTAGTAAAAATCATTGTTTAAAGACTTATTGGAATATACTTGAGATTCCAAATAAAAATGAAAAAACATTTTTATTTTAGAATTTTTTTTTTTTGGTTTTTTTTTTTTTTTGGGTCACACCCGGCAGTGCTCAGGGGTTACTCCTGGCTCCATGCTCAGAAATTGCTCCTGGCAGGCACGGGGGACCATATGGGGCACCGGGATTCGAACCGATGACTTTTTGCATGAAAGACAAACGCCTTACCTCCATGCTATCTCCTGGGCCCCTATTTTAGAATTTTTAACATAACTTTTGAAGCACCTAATTTTTCTGCTTCTTAGTTTAAAGAAGGAAGGTCAGTATTTATTTCCTAGTCTTTTAACATTTCTTATTTAGTTCAAGAAAATTGAATACATTACCTGACTGATAAGAAAGGAAAAGGATTATCATGTCTGGTTCAGCACTTTGTTTCCACATTTTCTTGGAGAAATAGCCACTCATCTGTGCTGTATATTTTTATAGCCAAGACTAGAATGTAATCTGTTCAGTAGTTTTTCACTTAGTGCAACTAAGCGAACATGTCATTCTAATATTAAGGTCTCATATTAGCATTACTACAGCTCATATAAAGTAAAAGTTAGAATTTTCAGTAATAAAGATAAATTTTACTATTATTACCTGACATATTTATCCCTCTGAACTCAAAACTGATTTGGAGAGAGAAATTTATTGCCCAATGAGGAAATGCTATTGAATGTTAAAATCCAATGCTCTGATGATTAAGTAGGCAAAAGAATTTTTTTTTTTGGGGGGGGGGGGAATCCACCTAGCACTACTCATGGCTTACTCTAGGTTCAGCGATTACTCCTGGTGTGCTCAGATACCATAAAGGATAGTGAGGATTATATCCAGGTCTTCTAGAAACAAGACAAGTTCTCATCCACTGTACTATCAGTCTGGTGCCATGATATTTATATAGTAATTATGATGTCATTACACTGTGACTTTACAGCTTTTTTGTTACATTTTGTGTTTGATTTGGGGCCATACCCAGTGATGCTGGCTATGCCCTCAGAAATCGCTCTTGGCTTGGGGGACCAGATGGGGCTCCAGGGAATTGAACTGCGGTCTATCCTAGATCAGCTCATACAAGGCAAATGCCCTAACTCTTGATCGACTGCTCCGGCCCCTAGTATTTTGTCATATATCAACAATATAATTTATCTCACTTCAAAGTGTTTGGTTAATTTATGACATGCTTATTTCTACCTAGTTCATTTCATGAGAACAATGAAGAGTAAACATTTTATAGCTAATACATAATTTTAAAGTATTAAGTGTGAATTGGAATTTAAAGGAAGATATCCTAATTAGATATATTGTTTCTGAAGTACCACAGATTGAAATTCATGTTATCCATTCCAAATTTAAAAAAATAGAAAGTCTTAAAAAGGATTCAAAATTTTAAAAAATCAACAAGTTTCTCTGGGTCAAGCCTAACTCTTTCTCAGAAACCTTTGTTTTGATTTAAAGATAAGATAAAGCATGCCCTAGTGAATTAGCCCAGGAGGGAATATTTCTCTAATTTTTGCACACAATAGTCAAGAACCCACCCCTATTAAAGGTGTGTTGTAAATTATTTTTTTTTAAAAACTGCATTTTGAACATTGAAAACAAGGTGATTAACTTGCGTAAACTCACTGACATGCAATAAACAACCCATTGTCAATAAAATTCTTTCCTAATCCATTGCCATATCTCTCAAATGACTTAAGAGACAGAATATCTTTGCAAATAGAAAATGGTATAATAAATAACAAAAGCATCTGATAGAGATAACCAGACCATAAGAACAATAATTTTTATTATTGAGGTCCGGGAGATAGCATGGAGGTAAGGTGTTTGCCTTTCATGCAAAAGGTCATCGGTTTGAATCCCAGTGCCCCATATGGTCCCCCGTGCCTGCCAGGAGCAATTTCTGAGCATGGAGTCAGGAGTAACCCCTGAGCACTGCCGGGTGTGACCCAAAAACCAAAAAAAAAAAAATTGTTATTATTATCATTGTTGGGCCGAAGAGATTGCATGGAGGTAGGGCATTTGCCTTGCATGCAGAAGGACTGTGATTGGAATCTGGTTACTGGTACTGCTCAGGATCTATACAGAGGCAAATATAGAACTTCTGTATTCTGCACCCCAGGTTTATGCTTTATTTCTTGATCTATGTATCTCCAGTTCCATAGTGTATTTTTTAATGTAACTAGTCACTATTTACACGGCTAATATTTGCTTTTGGTGACTGAATGTTATATTTTAATAATAAAAATTATACACCAAATATATTGTTATGAAAGAGGACTTTTGCTTTACATTTAACATAATATGAATGCATTTGTGATAAGCTGATATCTTCTTTATGTACGGTTTACGAGTCTCTCATATAACACATTGAATTCATGTAACAACAAAGAATATTCTAGCAAATAGATTTATTTATTTAGTTAAATAGTTGAATATGATCTGGTATCCTTGGTGTCAAACATTGTCTTCAAAATACACCACTAGAATAGCGATTATTTTTCTTCAACATTTCAAATAGCTGTTACAACTCATATTGTCAGATTCCAGGAAAATACTGGGCATTTAAAAATCAATTTGCAAGATTAATAACTGGGTGAATTACATCATAAAATATAAAATTACATAGTAAAACAAAAGAGTAAAGAAGTGACATAAGCATTAAAGGCTGTAGAAGAGGGTAAATATTTACTTCCTCCTACTCATAGCAAACTCAGGCTTTTATTTTCTATAATATATTGTCAGATCATCTCATAGCTATGCTTTCAGAGGCATTCAAAGAATATTGATAAAATAAATTTTTGCAAAACGAGTTGGATTGCTTGACTTGGCAAGAGTTTTGAGATTTTTGAATCAGTGCAATTTTCAGTTCCTACCAATATATTGTTAGATTATTTATATGGCAAGGCAAATATATTGGTATTGTGCTTTGTATCGCATAATGAAAGATGCAGATCTATCCTCATATTTATTTGTTTTAATTAATATCTTTATTTATTTTCATATTTCTTAAGAATCGCATTTTTATAAAATTTGAGTTTTTGTTTTATAAAAATGTCAAACTTGAATATTTTAAACTATTTTTTTTTTTTTTGTGGTTTTTGGGTCACACCCGGCAGTGCTCAGGAGTTACTCCTGGCTCCATGCTAATATTATAGTTATGTAAAATTAGACAAAATCTGGTAGAATATCTTTTAGTAACATAGTTTCATATAAAATTGAAAATTTTACAATGAATTAATTATGGGGTTCACTAGTAATAGATATTGTTCATTCATTAACATATATTTCGGTAATAGTACAATATCTTTTCTGTGGTTGACATACAGATGTTAGATAACAAGCATATCTAATCTGTGAAATTGCTTCCTTATAAGAATAAACTCTTTTCAGTTATTGGAGTTGATAAAAATTCATAATAGAACCATATAAAAAAATTTAGGTCTAGATCTTTTAAAATGTCTTAAACTGAGGAGATAACACAGGGGTTGTGTTGCAAGGCACAGGTTGATGTGGGTTTGATCCTGTCATTGCATATGGTTTCATGAGCTTTGCCATAGATGGTCTGTGAACAGCACAAATGTAAGTACAGAACTAGAAGTGGTATGGTATTTTTTCCCCATAATTATAAATAAAAGTCAAATATTTTATCAAAAATAGAGATGAAATCTTTTTTTTTGTTTGTTTTTTGGGCCACACCCAGTGACGCTCAGGGGTTACTCCTGGCTATGTGCTCAGAAGTCGCTCCTGGCTTGGGGAACCATATGGGAAACCGGGGGATCCAACCGTGGTCCGTCCTAGGCTAGCGCAGGAAAGGCAGGCATCTTACCTCCAGCGCCACCGCCTGGCCCCCAGAGATAACATCTTTACAACCCATAATTGCTTTTCTTTAGGAAATGGGAACCATCGCTTTTACATATAATAATAAAGAATACTAAATATTACTTGTTAAGGAAATACAAATCAAAGCTACATGAGTTATCAGCTCAAATTTCTGAATGTTCTTTGTCAAAGAATTTGGAAATAACAAAATTGTTAAAGATGTAAAAATAAACGAATTTCAGGGAGTTATTGGCAGAAAAATCGATCCATTTAATTACTAGCAAAATTGAAAAAGAAATTTCTTAAAACAGTAAAAATGGAAAATTTATATTACCAGCACTATCACCTATAGGCATTATTCCAAAAACTACAAAAACGCTAAATTAAAACGTACATCTAACCTCATGTTTTCATATCAGCATTACTCACAATGGCATAATTCACAATATGGAATGCGCTTAGAGGCTGATTAACAGATGACTGGATAAAGAAACTGAGGCATGCTCAATGGAATAGTACTCTGCAATTAAAATATGAAATGATGCCCTTTGAGATAAGAGGATGTAACTTGAGGTGATTATTCTAAGTGAAATGAGAGAACAATTTCCACACTTTTCATCATATGTAGAATATGAATTACTGAATCAAAATGCCAAGAAGCAAATTAAAATGAACTCCTGGACTGTGAAAATTAAGGGGATTTCTGGAAGAAAAGGAGAAGGGGCTGTGAGAAATGTGCAAGGTGTCTTCATGTTCCTGGGATAGTGTTGGAACTTCGGTAGTAGGGAAAGTGATAGTGAAACACTTAGAGAGTTATGAAGCCAAATGCCTCAATTTTCATTATATTTCATCACGTTGATCAAACAATAAATAATAAACCAACCAATTAAAAAGTAACCTGGGATAACTGTCTTTAATCTCTGTGGGAATGGGGGAGCCTAATTTTTAGGGACAGCAAATAATAAATACATTTGATCTATACTACTCAACTGTTCAACTTGGTCTTTAAATACCATGTATTACACTTTTATGACATAGACTTGAATACAGTATTTCTATCCTGTTGCAATTCCTTTCTCTCTTCCACAATGGTTTTGACTAACATCTTCTTGTGTATTTGACTGGCTCACACATTTCTTTTAGACAAACAAACTTTATGAACCAACCTGTTCTAGAGCTTGATAGAAATTAGGACTAGCTCATTTGTTCTCAGTCTCATTTCCTAGAAAATAACATAAGATCTTGTAAGTCAGGCATCAAACGACTCTATGGGAGTTGTTGGGGGGATTTCAAGCACTTTGTAAATATTTGAGCTTTTGTTTTTAATTAGTTGTAAAACAGGTATAAAAGCCTGGGTCAAGAGGGGACAAGGAGCCTGGGTTGCCCCCACCTCACTAAAGGGAGTTCCCTTTGTGTCCCCCCCTATTCCCCGGGGCTTGTATATAGATTATAAATATATAAGGGGGAAAGGGGTGGGTGGGGAGGGGTTGTGGGGCTGGGGTCTCGCTTCCCCTCCTCCCCCTTCCCCTGATCCCCTATCCCTGGGACCGTTTGTTAAAAAAGAATAATAAAAGGATTAAAAAAAATTATAAAAAGCACTGGCTTGAAGAAGTGGTGTCCAACTGGTATCAAAGAAAGTAGGACATGTGAGTTCAAGAATAAGAATAAAATTTTCTATCTTGTATTTCTTGGTAAATTGTGAATTTAGACTTGGTGCATTAGGAATGATGCTTTATTCTATTGTAGCTTATGAGAAAAGTTGAGTTTAATTATGCTGATTAGAAAATTGAAAACTAGAATACTCCTGCCACTTTTCAGTGAAGCTAGTGTTATTTCTTTTTTCCTTTTTTATTGAAATTGACTCAATGAATTACATAATTTAGAAAGGCATTCAGCCTAATATGAATTTGCAGTATTAATTATCATAGAGAAGAAAATTTTCAATATATCATTATCTACCAGATTCATGATTTCATGTTTTACAATCAGTTTTTAATTTAGGCTTTAGATCTATTTACACATGAGCACAAAAATATAAGGCAAAATGCCATTTTAGAAAAGGCTTTTTAGAATATATATTATTGAGCAAGAACTTTTTGCCTAATTATTTATATATTATATATCAGATATAATTGAAAACATTTAATTAAATATGATGAATTCATAAAATATTTAGCAGGTAAAATAATAACTTAGATTAATGTGATTATACATTTTTAAATGTAAAATCAATTAATGTGTAATTTTAAATGTAACATATATGCATATGTATATGCAATCATATATATGCGTGAATATCCCTGAGAGATATATTAAAAATATTCATGGAGTTGGCATTTTATTTACATTTTAATTTATTTGGGGGTGTCTATTTTGGGGTGCCTAGGGTTTATTCTTGGCTCTACAGTCAGGGATTATTTCTGGTGAATTTGGGGAAATGATATGGGGTACCAAGGTTTAAATCTAGGCTGGCAATTTGCAAGGAGAAAGCCCTGCCTACTGTACTATTAGTCCTATAATCTATATTTCTATATAATCCATTAAACATATTTGGGATTGTAGGACATTGCGATATACAGTGGTGCTTGGAGTTTATCTTTGCTCTGTGCCCTGGAGTTGCTTCTAGTGTTGTTTGTGATGATAAACAAGGATGAGCATAAAAAAAGGATTAGATGTATGCAATGCAATCACCTTAGTTGTGTTCATTCTCTCATTCTTTTCTATAGTGAGTTTTAAAAAAATTTTGTATTTATATGTCAATGTAACTTATAAAAATGAATTTACTTTTAAAACATATGTGACCTTGTTTATAGTCAATGATGAGATGATGATTTCAGAAGCAAGTTTTGCTATATAGCATTTATAGTTTTTGAACAAAGAGTGGAGTATATTTTATCCAACTTTTTGATAAATTAAAGTCACCCTCTTGATTTATTAGAACAAATTCAAAACCAGAACATTTTGGATTTCATGTCAAAGGCAAACCTAACAAGTATATATTTTAACATAAATTCTAACATCATTTTAATTGGATTACTGGAATTTCTTTTTCTAATATTCATTTTGGGCCAGCAATACATAGTACATGCTATACTGGTTCTTGAATTTCAGAATTAAATAGAAATATGGAAATCCTACTTTTTCTGGCATTTTTGGAGTACAGTCCTATTTATGTGAAGTTGCCAGAAAGTAACATTTAGATAAACTAGTTAGATATTTGCATCTTCTATTACTGAATTTAAACATTCAGTATGGTGTAAGGCAATTACCTGTGCACATTTGGAGGGAATGGAAAGTGTGGTGTCTTGGGAAGGGAAGTGTGGGCTTGTTAAAGAATCCATGACATATGAAGAGAGTTAACCTAAGTCATATGCACTGAGCGTGAAATAGGAAATGCAGCTCTCAGAGACACCAGTTAAGATCCTCTTATCTCCCCACAGAAGGAAGCTAAACTTTATATTTTACTGGTGCTAGGGAGGCAGTCTACTATGTTTATCACAAATGGGACTGGAAGTCTAGTTAAAAGGATTTTATACTCTTTGGGCTGGACAGAAAACCCAGCTGCAGAAATAACTATCCCCAACACTACCATCACCAAAAGGAAAAAAACAAAAAGAAATCTATTAAGCACCCACATCCACATGGATTCAATCAGAGTCAGGCTAATGAAAATCAACTCCAAATCCAACAAGCACATGGTAAATGAAGATTTTATTTTTTAATACTGTCTTTCAATTTTTTTCTTAACACATCTTTTTTCATGGATATGTTCTATTGTTTGTTCTTATATCTCATTCAGAAATGCTTGTCACTCTACTAAGAAATGATCAATATTAAGCCAAATATAGAGAAGTTAGTTTTGATCATTTCAAACTCATGAGATATCTCAGTCAGGTTGTCTTATTTTAGATGATATTCAATTCACAGAAAAATCAAAATTTTCCTCACCTTTATTTTTAAAGATACATAGAAAGATACATTTACTTAATAAAATAAACACTTAATGGAAATATTTTCTTCTAGATGGCAATTTTTGAAAAAAAAAACTGGATGTGGGCAATACATTGAGTGAGCCTCATATTTCTCATATTTGTTTCCTCCAATTTATAATCCTCTTATTCCATTCCATCTTAGTCAGGAGCGCACTCTTTTTGTAGCAGGGCCAAAGCTTAAATGTCTATTGTCCCTTTGAAGCCTGCTACAGATGGGTGAACACTACAATTAAAATAAAGTCAGATCAATGTCTACAGAGGAAGGTTTATTTATACGAAGATCTCTTGACAGTTCATGGTACTATATGAGTAATTTCCAGTGATTTGCATAATGCATAAGTAACTCCTCAAATCATCTACTTCAACCTCCAGATGCAACTCCAACTTATAGAAATTAACTGTACATAAGATACAAACCATTTTTTGCATGTTTTTAAAACAATAAAAAGAAATAAGACCTGAAAGCCTCTTTTTGATGTAATTCACCATATCCATTTCTTTTGTTTTTGTTGTTTTGTTTTATGGATGTGCTTATGGCTTACTACTGGCAAGCTCAGGGCCATATAGAGTGCCAGGGGTCAAACCCCTGTCAAAGTAAGTCAAGTATCTTACCTGCTATACTTTTATTATGGTCCTAACATGTGCATTAATAAAACTCCTGAAGATCACTGTATATTCTGAACTGATGGTTTTGACATTGCACGAGTCTATATAGAAGTACTTAAAAAAACTAGATTGCAATTCTATTAAGCAGAGAAGAAAAAGTGGATCAATTCCATTGTTTAAATAAATATGCCCAATTGTTCTCGATAAAAATGAATTGAGTGAAATAAGTTGAGTGAATCTCCTTCCTATATGTAGGAGAACACCTATTTTCACAAATTAAAAGTTTAGGGACCGGAGAGATAGCATAGAGATAAGGTGCTTGCCTTTCATGCAGAAGGTCATTGGCTAGAATCCCGGCATCCCTTATGGTCCCTAGTGCCTGCCAGGAGCGATTTCTTTTTTTTTTTTTTTTTTTTTTGTTTTTAGGTCACATCCGGCAGTGCTCAGAGGTTACTCCTGGCTCCATGCTCAGAAATTGCTCCTGGCAGACACGGGAGACCATATGGGGCACCGGGATTTGAACCGATGACCTTTTGCATGAAAGGCAAACGCCTTACCTCCATGCCCCAGGAGCTCCCGGGCCCCAGGAGCGATTTCTGAGCTTAGAGCCAGAAGTAATCCCTGAGCACTGCCGGGTGTGACCCCAAAACAAACAAACAAAATTAAATTAAAAGTTTAATAAAGCTCTAAAAACATTAGTTTGGTAAAAATTAACATATTTAGGTAAATCATTTGTTTGAAAAAAATTTGCTATTATTTAAAAATGAAATATTAGAAGTCCATGAAGTTGTATTCCTATAATTTCATGACAATATTTTTTTTCAGTAATTACTAAAAATTTTGATAAGCTCCAGATATTTCTATTATATAATTTGTGTTTAGAGTTGTGTATAATTCTGGTAAATATTAACTGAATAGTTATTAATAATTGGAGATACTTAGTAAGGAAATAATTCACAAGAATACTATATTTTCATCAACCAAAGATTAAAATGTATTGCTAAAAAGCCAATAGCTTTATATAATGAGTAATTATTATACAAGAATTGAAATTTATTGTAATTAAATCTTTGATCATTTTTTTCTGGCATTTTAGATACAGCTCCACATGTATTTATTGTGAAAAATTGCTCTAATGCCTGTGTTTCACACAGAGAAAATTATCGTAGAACATTTGGACCAGATTACAGATAATTAATTGTATATCATTCTTAGGTATCATCAGTGCTTTTAAATTAAGCCTAAAGTTCAAAATCAGAACAAATCAATATGTTAGTTATAGAAGAGAAACATACTAAGAACTAGAAGCTTTTATTGCTGTAGTTTTTGGGGAGTTACAATCTAATGGTGCCAAGGGTCTATTCCTATCTTTCTGTTTATAAACTATATGTAGTCCAAGAGTCAAACATCAGAGTAAAGACAAGTACCTTACTCATTTTTAACATATATCCAGTCTCCAAAAGAGAGTTTTTGGTCTAATTCTTTCCTCTCTGTTAGAATTCATGTATCAGGGGGCCCGGGAGATAGCATGGAAGTAAGGCGTTTGCCTTTCATGCAAAAGGTCATCGGTTCGAATC
>PVKC010002123.1:0-45440 GCA_004027635.1 Crocidura indochinensis | reverse complement strand
AAGTAATTGTACATGGGTTCTGTTTTATTTTTCTTAATATTCTTTGGTTGAAAATTCATTGTTAAGATATCAGCAATGGGACTTATGTGAGTTCTGTTTATGGGTGATAATCTTTCCATTGTAACTTTATATGTCCTCTTTCTTTGCATCTTTGTTCTCATAATTAAAAAAAAAATTAAAAAAAATGAAAATCATCCACTACGATCAAGTAGGTTTCAGCCCAGGAATGCAAGGCTGGTTTAACATCCGTAAATCTATCAACATAATACACAACATCAACAACAAGAAAAATAAAAACCACATGATCATATCAATAGATGCAGAGAAAGCATTTGATAAGGTTCAACACTCATTCTTGATCAAAACTCTCAGCAAGATGGGAATGGAAGGAGCATTTCTCAATATAGTTAAGGCCATCTACCACAAGTCAGTGGCAAATATTATTCTCAATGGAGAAAAACTAAAAGCCTTCCCTCTAAATTCTGGCAGAAGACAAGGCTGTCCTCTCTCACCACTCCTATTCAACACAGCACTGCAAATACTCACTATAGCGATTAGGCAAGAAAAAGATATCAAGGAAATCCAGATAGTAAAGGAAGAAGTCAAGCTCTCGCTTTTTGCAGATGACATGATACTCTACTTAGAAAACCCTAAAGACTCTACCAAAAAACTTCTAGAAACAATAGACTCATATAGCAAGGTGGCAGGCTACAAAATTAACACACAAAAATCAATGGCATTTTTATACACCAACAGTAATAAGGAAGAAATGGACATTAAAAAAACAACCCATTCACAATAGTGCCACACAAACTCAAATATCTTGGAATCAACTTGACTTAAAATGTGAAGGACCTATACAAAGAAAACTATAAAACTCTGCTCCAGGAAATAAGAGAGGATGCGCGGAAATGGAAACACATACCCTGCTCATGGATGGGCAGGATTAACATCATCAAAATGGCAATACTACCGAAGGCATTATACAGATTTAATGCTATCCCTCTAAAGATCCCCACAACATTCTTCAAAGAAGTGGATCAGGCACTTTTAAAATTCATTTGGAACAATAAACACCCTAGAATAGCTAAAGCAATCATTGGGAAAAATAACATGGGAGGAGTTACTTTCTCCAACCTTAAACTTTACTACAAAGCAATAGTTATCAAAACAGCATGGTATTGGAATAAGGACAGGCCCTCAGATCAGTGGAATAGACTTGAATACTCAGAAAGTGTTCCCCAGACATACAGCCACCTAATTTTTGATAAAGGAGCAAGAAATTCTAAATGGAGCAAAGAAAGCCTCTTCAACAAGTGGTGTTGGCACAACTGGCTAGCCACTTGCAAAAAATTGAACTTAGACCCCCAGCTAACATCATGTATGAAGATAAAATCCAAATGGATCAAAGACCTTGATATCAGACCCGAAACCATATGATATATAGAACAACACGTAGGCAAAACACTCCAGGACATTGAGACTACAGGCATATTCAAGGAGGAAAATTCACTCTCCAAGCAGGTGAAAGCAGAGATTAACAGATGAGAATATATTAAGCTGAGAAACTTCTGCACCTCAAAGGAGATAGCTCCCAGGATACAAGAGTCACCCACTGAATGGGAGAAACTATTCACCCAATACCCATCAGATAATCTCCAAAATATACAAGGCACTGATAGAACTTTACAAGAAAAAAACATCTAATCCCATCAAAAAATGGGGAGAAGAAATGGACAGACACTTTGACAAAGAAGAAATACAAATGACAAAAAGATACATGAAAAAATGCCCCACATCACTAATAATCAGGGAGATGCAAATCAAAACAACTATGAGGTACCACCTCACACCACAGAGAATGGCACACATCACAAAGAATGAGAACAAACAGTGTTGGCGGTGATGTGGAGAGAAAGGAACTCTTATCCTCTGCTGGTGGGAATGCCGTGTAGTTCAACCTTTATGGAAAGTGATATGGAGATTCCTCCAGAAACTGGAAATCGAGCTCCCATACGATCCAGCTATACCACTCCTAGGAATATACCCAAGGAACACAAAAATACAATACAAAAATCCCTTCCTTACACCCATATTCATCACAGCACTATTTACCATAGCAAGACTCTGGAAACAACCTAGATGCCCTTCAACAGATGAATGGCTAAAGAAACTGTGGTACATATACACAATGGAATACTATGCAGCTGTCAGAAGAGATGAAGTCATGAAATTTTCCTATACATGGATGTACATGGAATCTATTATGCTGAGTGAAATAAATCAGAGAGAGAGAGAGAGAAAATCACAGAATTCATCTATAGGTTTTAAGAAAAATGAAAGACATTCTTGCAATAATAATTTTTAGACATAAAAGAAGAGAGCTGGAAGTTCCAGCTCACCTCTTGAAACTCACCACAAAGACTGAAGAGTTCAGTAAGAAAATAACTACATTTTGAACTGTCCTAATAATGAGAATGTATGAAGGAAATGGAGAGCCTGTCTATAGTACAGGCAGGGGTTGGGTGGGGAGGAGGGAGATTTGGGACAATGGTGATAGGAATGTTGCACTGGTGATGGGTGGTGTTCTTTACATGACTGAAACCAAAATACAATCTTGTATGTAATAATCAAGGTGTTTAAATAAAATATATTAAAAAAAGTGTGTAGTCCATTGGACTCAATGACATGGGTTTGAATCATTGCTCTATATCCGTAACAGTGCCATGGATTTTCCTAACCTCTCTCGGGTCCATTTGCTCATCTATCAGTGGGGTCTGTCTTACAGGGTGGCTGGGAAGAAGAGTTCCTGTTAGAAAGGGCTGAGTACAGTGCCTGGCTTAAATGTTAGCAGGTACTTTATGCCAGCTAACAGGATTTTTTTTTCCATTCAGTTTGCTTGATCCTTGTTGAAAACCTTTAAGCAAGGCTTCTTCTATGGGACTTGGTGTCTGTTTCCAGACAAGGGAGAGGCCAAAGGATTGAGAACTTGGGGTGTGAACCAGTTTCAAGGGTTGGGAGGGGGCAGGTCCCCATGGGTAGTGACAAACTTGGAAGAAGAAGGTTTAACCTGAGTGTGGGAAAAACTTGGAAAACAGCCAGGCTGAGAACTGCCCTCAGTTGTAGTGTACTTGGCAGAGAAGACTCTGGGTCCATAAACAAGTCAGGGAGGGCAGGAAGTGGCAGGATGTGATAGGTAGGAAAAGAAGCGATGGTTGCAAGAGGTCAGGGGCACCTTTGGCCTAGTATTGACTCTGGTGCATTTTCACATCTGCAAGAGGTGAAGCAAACAAGTGGCCACTTAGCCATTGTTTAGTCAGTCACTTAGTCACTTTAGTCCTGTACATTGGTGGATAACCCTAGCTCAGAGACCAGGCAGCAGCCCCTGCTCTAACCTCATTATGACTGCCTCAGTGGAAGGATCCTGAATCCTCTGTACCTCCAGCTGAGGCACAGCAGCCAGGGTCGCCACTGTCTAAAAGAGACAGTCTCCTCTCACTCTTCAACTGTACAGATACCCAGCTATTCCCAATGTTCCCTTCTAATGTCTTTTCATTGGGAACTACAGTTTTGTTTGACTGAAGTCTTAATTTTGTTGACTCTGTCTTTTTTTTATATTAATATCTTTTTTTTGGTTTTTGGGCCACACCCAGTGACGCTCAGGGGTTACTCCTGGCTATGCACTCAGAAGTCGCTCCTGGCTTGGGGGACCATATGGGAAACCGGGGGATCGAACTGCGGTCCGTCCTAGGCAGGCACCTTGCCTCACGCGCCACCACCCAGCCCCGAGATATGTTGATGATAGGTGTGTTGTTAGAATTATGTGCATCAGAATCATTCTTAATAGCACTGTAATTCAGATAATCTAAATTGACATTAAAATATTTAAAGATTTTAAAAAACTATGCAGCCATTTCAAAATTTGTATCCTAATATCTAAATGTACAGTCTATGATTCACATTTCTATTGAGTTCAAATGACATAGGGAAGTTGGCTGGGCTACACCAAGCGGTGCTCAGGACTTACTCCTGGCTTTGTGATCAGGGGTTACTTTTTGTCGGGCTTGTGAGATTTATGTGAGGATAATCTGGGGATTGAACTGAGGATGACCTCCTGGTAACCACTCTTCTTCTGTCAAATTCTAAGATGGTTTTTTGTTTTGTTAATCTGTTTCTTTGCTTTATTATTTTCTATCCCTCATCTGACTTTAAATTGTCTTTTCCTTCCAACCTAATTTTCATTGAGAATAAGTTCCCCCTCCTTTTTTATATATGTTGCCATAAATGGCAAGATTTAGCAACCTCCTTTTTCTCCTCCTCCTTCTCATTATCATCATTATTAATAGTTGAGAGTTAGCAAGATAGTAAGCAAGTAAGGAGTCACCTTGCACAAGGCTGGTCAGGGGCTCAATCGCTAGCATCCTATGTGGTCACCTGAGTACAGAGCCAGGAGTAAGCCCTGAGCACAACCAAGTGTGACCAATCACCTACAAAAAATAAATATATATCTTAGAGGTAATTTATTGTGCACATACATATATCATATTCTTTATTTTTATTTAAATTTTTGAAACCAAAAATTTAGTAGTTTTGAGGGTTTACTCCTGGCTCTGTGTTCAGATCTCAATATGGCTTGGAGATCAAACTAGGTTAGGCTAGTGCAAAGTAAAACCCCTTCCCTGCTGTACTATTTCCGTGGCCCACACTGTATCTTTATTTATCTTGATCATTTATCTCTTGAGTTCTCTTTCTCTTAAAGGTTGGATGCATGTTCCTTGGGGGTGGGCTTTTTTTTTTTTTTTTTTTTTTTTTTTTTTTTTTTTTTTTTTTTTTTTTTTTTTTTTTTTTTTTTTTTTTTTTTTTGGTTTTTGAGCAACATCCCATGGTGTTTAGGGATCACTTCTGGCTCTTCACTCAGGAATCACTCCTTGCAGGCTCAGGGAAATCATGGATATCAAACCATGTTTGACCATATGCACTACTGTGCTATTGCTTTGGCTCCTGAAATTCAGTGTTACACATCATTATATCTCTTTGAATCTTGCTGAATCTTTTCCAAGAATGTGCTTCAAAGGAAAATAGACATTGAATGACAGGCATAATCTCCCCTTTTCTTACGTAAAAATGCTCCAATCCCTTCCCAAATATACAGCTTAACAGTGGGGTGTGAGCAAGATGAACTAATCCATGAAGATGTTAATATGTAGAGAAATATAACTTTTTTTTTGTTTTTGTTTGATTGTTTTTGATAACACACCCAGCAGTGCTCTATTGTCAGGGATTAGGGATGATGTAATCTTTTTCTTTTGCTACTTCATGCTGATGGCATTGTAATGTCAGAGTTTTTCTACTTTATCACTAAATAATATAAATAACATATAGCTGGGATTTTATTTGTTCAAGAAAGTAAATAAAATAAAACAATTGATTATTTAAATGAATGTGTAAATGCAGCTAAATCGCTGGGAAAAAAGAGTTTTTTTCATAGTCTTTTAAAATGATGAAAATCCAAAAGTCTTCCTGGGATTTAAGGTTAACAAGGTTGTATAAGACTGCAGTGAAATCCATAGTTTCTTCTTGGGAGTATTCTCCGTATGTATATCCTCTTTTTCTGCTGATCAGGTATCACGTGCAACTCAGTCTTTGTCAGTTTTCACTCAAATAGGTGAATTTATTGTCCTTTGGGTTCTTTGATCACCTTGAGAATGTTTTTTAGTAGCTATGTATGGTTCTCCTTGTGGTAGACTTAGAAATTTTAGAGAAAACAATAATATTGATAGAAAGTCAATTGGAGACATTCCATTTTTTTATTTTTCATTAATTGTGTTTTAAGTGTCCTTAAAGTGTCCTCTTTCAACTATTTACTGTCCTTTCAGATTGTTTGCTATTCCCGTTAGGTACTTTGCCATTCGTTCAAAGGCTTGAAAATTTTTGATAATGTATGCTGATCCATTATCTGTCTTGATTGAATTAGGAATTCCCATAACTTAAATGCATTATAATAAAAAGGAGCAGACTGTTTTACATCTCTCTGATGATGTAGGGACTGCCCTTATGAAGTGAGAATAAGTGTCAATAACCACTATTTGTAAATGTGGGTTTATTTGGGAAGAAATGAACATGGGTCACATCCATTTGCCATAGTTCATTTGTCATCAGAACAGGAGGGTTCGCTCCTGCCACATGACTTTTGCAGTGCAGGGGAGCATAAACTGAGTCACTTCAAATAATATGCCTGGCTTATCTTAGCAGAATGCAGTATTATACATGGAGGCAATTGTCATTTTTGTCTAGAGTTTTATGTTCCTCCACTGGTGATGTAAATATTGGCATTGCCATATGATCAGCTAATTCATTTTCTAGAGTCATTGAACCAAGGAGATCAGAATGAGATATTATGTGCATGATTTAAATAGGTTCTGAGTGCTTTTGTAACATGGCTTGCAGTTGTTGAAGTAGATGTTGTACCACAAGGTTGTGAACATTTATGAATGCAGTAACACTTCCTGAAAAAAGGCTAACTAATCGTGCTGAATGACTCAGTATATTACAAGGACTTGACACATGTGATAGCAGGTAAATTAAGGTGGCAAGTTCTACTTGTGCAGAGTTGTAATTGGTGTACACTGTTGTGGTCAGGGATGGGCCAATGATCCCATCTTTCCCTGAAGACGAGTCATCAATATAAAACACAGGAACATCTTGAATAGAAGAGATGTAAATAATAGAAGAAATTACAAAAGGTGGTCTTCTAAAAATGTTCCAATTTATTCCTGTTGCATAGTGTGAGGAAAGTTTCCAGAGAAGTCAGCCAACGCTCTTGAAGAACCTCACTGAGTGGTAATATTGATTCAATTTCTCCACCTTGTGGAGAGGCCCTGATTCCACCGTGGATTAAATATTTATTGATGTTTTGGTTCCTGGATAATATAGATATAAAGGCTATGATAACCTACTTAATTATTATAATATTAATAAGCTGGAATATTCATCTTCAGTGTTTTTCATATCATGACTAGGGCTTATTTTATTTTTTTTCTTTTTTGGTCATTTCTGAAAGTTACTGGCTATTAAAAAAAAAGATTCATTTATTTTAAAGACTTAGATCTTGGGCCAGAGAGGTGGTGCAGGTGTAGGGTTTTTGCCTTGCTACATGCTGACCTAGGACGGTTCAATCCCCCAGTGTCACATATGGTTCCCAAGGAGTGATTTCTGTGTGCACAGCCAGGAGTAACCCCTGAGCATCACCAGGTGTGGCCCAAAACAAACAAACAAACAAACAAAAAGACTTAGATCTAAAATACAACTTACTGAAATTAAAAACAAATAACTGGGGGCCCGGGAGATAGCGTGGAGGTAAGGCGTTTGCCTTTCATGCAAAAGGTCATCAGTTCGAATCCCGGTGCCCCATATGGTCCCCCGTGCCTGCCAGGAGCAATTTCTGAGCATGGAGCCAGGAGTAACCCCTGAGCACTGCCGGGTGTGACCCAAAAACAAAAAACAAACAAACAAACAAATAACTGTAGTAGAATGCCTGTCTCGAATACAGGCAGGGGATGGGAAGGGGGGAAGGGTAATGTTACACTGGTGAAGGGGGGTGTTCTGGTTATGACTGTAACCCAACTGTGATCATGTTACTTAAATAAAAACTATATTAAAAAAAGACTTAGATCTAAGTCTATTCGGTGACTTTTTAGTCCATTGAATTATTGGCCATACAAGTTTAAATTATGCCATTTCTGCTTCTTCAGACTCTAAGCATCCAAGTTTCTTTTAATAAACTTCTCTAAACAAAATCATAAAAATTCTGCATATATATAGTTTAAAAATAAGTTTGATAAAACATTATTACAATGAGCACTATAATAAAAGTCTATACTCTATAATATCCAAGTTTATTTTTCACCAACTTCTCTGGACAAAGACATTAGAACATTTTTGCAGACATAATTTGAAAATAAAATGCATCCCATATGGTCCCCTGAGCCTGCCAGGATTCAAACCAGCAACCTTCTGCATGAAAGGCAAACACCCTACCTCCATTGCTATCTCTCTGGTCCCTATCAATAATCTCTTATGCTCTTAAATATTATGCATTTCCCCAGAACTGTAGAAAGTAATTTTAAACCACTAGAGTTAGATACAAAATTTCTGTTTTCATTGGGGCATAGAACAAGAGTAGCTATTAATATCTATACAGGTAGACACACAGTTTAACTAGCAATGTAGTGACTGATAAAAATAGGATGGAGAGATCAACCTAGAAAAAAAGATGCAGGAAGTTTTGAAAGTTGCTTCTTCTCAGTTGGGCTTTGGCTGGACTTAAATTCTAGTCTTCTCCATCTCTACCTTCTGTGGTAGGCGGTTGAGCTTTCATACGATGGGAAGGCTTTTAATACTTGGGCCAGAATTTGGATGAGCAGACTTTCATATCTCCCTGCTCTTGGTCCCCCACCAATGGGGTTTACTCTTTGGCTTCTACCACATCAGTGACCTCAATAAGCTGTTGCAGGTTTGGGGTACGAGGTTCATGCACAAAACACCTTTGGTAGAAGAAAGGCAGTGGTCATCAGCCTCTGGAACTCTGTTCAGAGACTTAACTCTTTGCCTTCACTACCTATTTTTGTCTTGACTTAGGGGTCCTCTGCCATATTCAGAACAGGGGCCATATGCACCAATGTTCCACTGAAGGGACTGCACACTCAGTCCAATTCAAAGAGGTCATCATGGTCACTATTTGGGCACCAGTTGTAGAAGTTCAGGTGTCTGTTGTGAGTCACCTCAACATGCAGATGAGTTTGAAGAAGGGTAGCCATGAAGAATTAATAAACCAAGCCAGTTAGGAGAGAGCCATGGAGTCAGTGGCCTCTTGCTTAATGATTTTTCTGCATGTTGATCCAGATCGCTTTTCTTTATTTTCCAAGTATAAATTCAACCAGGTGGCTGAGGGTAGAGTGAGATACAGGTGAACTTTTACATATCAAAAGGCTAGGTGAAAAGGAATGAGGAATTTGGGGAAACACATTTGTCTTGAGTAATAGTTGGATGTCAACTAACACCCAGGACTGTCAAGGGTCCCTGGAGAGCTATCAGGAGTGACTGAGCACTACTGGGGATAGCCCTAACAAATAAGAATAGAGTAAGATAAAATAATAACTTTTTTGGAAGGGGCCATGCCAAGTGGTGTTCAGGAGTTACTACTGGAACTCCACTCAAGAATCAATACTGTTGGGTCTGGGGAACCATATGGGATGCCAGGGATCAAACCTGTGCTGGTTGTGTGCAAGGCGCAAGCACCCTACCTGTTGTATTTTGGCTCCTGTCCCTTCTTTCAAAACACTTACCCCTCATTTCTTTAGTATCATGCTTTTTTTCTGCTCATGTTCACTTACAGCTCTATGTTAAAATCATTACCACCCAATAGTTAATAAAGACAGTCTGAGTTCAAATAACATTATATTCTAGTTTTGATAAGTTATAGATCCTCTCTGTGCCTCAATTATTTCATCTTTTAAATGGGGAACTATAAAAGGATCTATCTCAATGTGTTGTTTTAGAAACTGCATATAGCAAAGACTGCCTATAATAGAGATAATTGTACAAATATATTTGTGATATAATATGAGAATAAATTAGAGATTTATTTCTACTGCTTTCATTCCCACATTCACTCCTTATGTGTAAGCACTATACTGTAGCCCTCACTGCAACACTTCATACAGTTGTCATGTACGTATTATGGAATGAATGAATGAATGAATCACCAGTAGTCAGGTCAATGTGACATCACTGAATCTCTTACAGACCCCTTTGGATTGGCTGATACGTCTGGAAGAAGATGATAAAATAAGTGAAACAAGCCTGGAATACCTGGAGGAAATCTTTGAACGAACCAAACGGAGCCTTTTGGCACATATTAATGCTTACAAAAACCAGAGAAGTAAATCCTTCATTCTTTCTTATACCAGAACATGAATGTTTAGACCATTTGATAATCTATAATATTTATTTGTTGCTTTGCCTCTCAGATTGGTTATTTATCTCTTGGTATTGAATGTACTTTTTGAGGCACTTGTATGGGGGAAACTAGACTCTCACACATGTCTTTTGGTTCTGAGCTGGGGTGGAGAGTACAGGAAATGAGTCTGAACAGAATAACGTTGAGAAGGAATTGGGTTAGTTCCTGACATTGGTCAGTGTTAGATGACCCAGGCTGTCAGAACTCCATGCAAACCATTGCTATATCTCTTATCTGAGGGTAATAATCGTACTTTGAGTATTTTGTTTGTTTTTAGGATTAAATGAGGAAATCCTTATAAAATGCATGCCTGAAACTGAATAAAAAACTGAATGAAAATTTTTACCATCTTAAAATTACCATCAAAAAAGATCAAAATATGTTTGTTTATTTTATTTTTGAATTGGACTATTCTTTAAGGCCTCAGGAGTTACTTTTGGCTCTGTGCTTAGGGGTCATTCCTGGAGGGAATGCCCATATGGAAGGGACCATATGAGATTCTGGATCTAACTTGGGTCAGTCACATGCTAGGTAAATGCCCTACCCATGTTCTATTTCTCCAGCTCTAGATATTTTCCCTAATAATATCTTTATTTAAGCACCATGATTACAAACGTGTTTGTAGTTGGGTTTTAGTCATAAAATATACACCCCCTTTGCCAGTGCAACCTTCCTGCCACCAATGCTCCCTTCCCCATCTTCTTCCTCCCGAATCCCCTCTCTGTCTTGTAGATAGGTATTCTATTTCTCACACTCACTACCATTGTCATGATAATTGTTAATGTAGCTATTTCTCTAACTCTTTGTGGTAAGCTTCATATCCTGGGCCTATCCTTCTGGTCCTCATCTCTATTGTCTGGATATTATTATTATACTGTCTATTATTTTTCTTAAGTCCCACAGATGAGTCTATCTCTATTTCTCTGGCTTACTTCACTCAACATAATAAATTCCATGTACATTCATGTATAGGAAAATTTTATAACTTCATCTCTCCTGATGGCTGAATAATACTCCATTTTGTACATGTATCACAGTTTTTTAGTCACTCATCTCTTGTCAGGCATCTGGGTTGTTTCCAGATTCTGGCTATTGTAAATAGTGCTGCAATGAACATAGGTTTGCAGAGGGCATTTCTGTATTGTGTTTTTGTGTTACTAGGGTATATCCCTAGGAATGGTATTGCTAGATCATATGGGCGAACTCAATTTCCATATTTTTTGAGGATAATCCATATTGTTTTCCAGAAAGGCTAGATTAGACAGCATTCCCACCAGCAGTGAATAAGAGTTCTTCATTCCCAATATTCACGCCAACACTAATTGTTCTTGTTCTTTGTAATGTGTGCCGGTCTCTGTGGAGTGAGATGGTACTTAATTGTTGCTTTGATTTGCATCTCCCCAATGATTAGTGATGTGGGGCATTTTTTTTATTTACCTTTTAGCCATTTGTATTTCTTCTTTGAGGAAGTGTCTGTTCATTTCTTCTCCCCATTTCTTGATGAGGTTAGATTATTTTTCTTTTTAAGTTCTGTAGGACCTTGTATATCTTAAATATTAGCCTCTTATCTGATAAATATTATTGGGTGAGTAGTTTTTCCCATTCTGTGGGTGACCTTTGTGTCCTTATCACTATTTTCTTTGAGGTACAGAAGCTTCTCAGTTTATTGTAGTCCCATGTATTTATCTCTGCTTTCACTTGTTTGGACAGTTGTGTTTCCTTCTTGTAGATATCCTTTGTGTTAATGTCATGGAGTGTTTTACCTACGTTTTCTTCTATATACCTTATGGTTTTAGGTTTGATATTAAGGTATGTAATCTATTTTGATTTGACCTTTGTACATGGTATTAGATGGATGTCTAAGCCCCCCTTTTTGCATGTGACTGGCCAGTTTTCCAATACCACTTGTAGATTTTTGAGTTTTAAAAGAAACATTAAAATGTTTAAAAAACAAGGCCAGAGTGGTGGCACTAGCGATAGGGCATCTGCCTTGCAAGCACTAACCTAGGACAGACTGCAGTTTGATCTCATGGCATCCCATAGGGTCCCCCAAGCCAGGAGCGATTTTTGAGCACATTACCAGGAGTAACCCCTGAGTGTCACCAGGCGTGACCCAAAAAAACACCAAAAATGTTTAAAAAGAATTTCTAGAGCTCAGACATAGTACAGGAGTTAAGGGACTTGTCTTGTATGAGGCTGATCCCATTAGGAGCTTGCATTGCATGCAACTGATAGCAGCAACATATGCAGAGTGCCCTGAGTACAGAGCCAGGATTAAACCAGAAAGACCCCTGGATGTGCACTCACAAAAATATTGGTTTTAAGAAAACAGCTTTTACTTTTCTTCTTTCTTCTGTCTTTCACAGGTAGTATTTTTGTGGTACTGTATAGAGCTAGCAGGATGGGGCAGGAACAAAAGCTGTTGCTTCACTATGTGCCAAATGTCCAATATTTGTGTTGATTTAGTGGGTGAGACGCAACCTCCCTCAGTGTGCAGGATACTCACACTCCTACTAGTGATCCTTGGTTACTCTGTCAGGGAATTCAGTGTGAGACATGGGGCTTACGCTGCCATTTCCTTTCTTCTAAGTATGAATAGATTTGGGAGGCATTGATTACCATGTGCCTGTTTTATTTCTCATGATTATTTTTGGTGGTGCCAGGAGTTAACCCAGGCAAGACAAGTGCTCTATCATTAAGTTATAGTACTAATCATATAGGGTTTTATTTCGGGGGGGTGGGTAGTAGTGTCAGTTATTTTATCCAAATACCTGTTTTAATTTAGTAAGTCAATCTCAAATGCGAATTTCCTGTAATGTACTCAACACAGTAGGCATAGAGTAGTGGTGAATTTGTCCTATTCTCCCCTGATCTCTCCTGCTTTTCCCTATCTACCCCCTCCTTTTCTCTTTTCTCTCCTCTCCTCTCTTCTCCTCCTCTATTTTCTCTTCTCCCTACTTCCCCTCATCTGTCTCATCTTGTCCTGTCTCCTCTCTTTCTTCTTCTTTTAAACAAGGGCCTCCCCAGTGTGTTCTGTGGCCCTAGGTCCACCCCATGAGCACTCATTTGGGCAAAGTAGTCTGATGGCTCTATGCTCAAGCTGGTGATGTGGTGTTGGTCAGGTCTTCCTGTGTGTGGAGTATGTGCGGAGGCCTCTGTGAAAGTACAGGTTCCTTGGGAATTCCCTTTCTAATTTCCCCAATACTTACTGTGCCTATGCAAAAAAAAAAAAGGCACAAAACCTTGCCACATCACCCCTCCTTCCTTTTTTTTTTCCCCCCTCCATTCTCGGGGTTATTATTTGATTGTTTTGTTGTTGTTGTGCTTTTTTGTAGTTGTCGGTTTGGGCTTATTTTTTGTTAAGTTTTTCATCTTTTTTTTTTTTTTTGGGTTTTTGGGTCACACCCAGCAGTGCTCAGGGGTTACTCCTGGCTCCATGCTCAGAAATTGCTCCTGGCAGGCACGGGGGACCATATGGGGCACCGGGATTCAAACGGATGACCTTTTGCATGAAAGGCAAACGCCTTACCTCCATACTATCTCCCGGGCCCCAAGTTTTTCATCTTTTTTACCTTTCTTCTTTTAAATTAATATTTTAAACTTCTAGATGAACTTCTCTCGGGCTTTTTTCTTTTCCTTTTTTCAAACAGAACCACATAACCTGGATCATCTTTTCTGCCTCATAAATTGATGGGGGGATGGTTCCAGGACCAAATAGTAGTATGAACATTGAGTTCACATTCAATAAAAAATGATCAGACTTAAACAGTAACCCCAAAGTCAACGACAACAGAATGGATACCCAATCTACAACAAGCTATACACAGAGGGGACCAGTTACACTAGCAGTCTGGGGGGCAAAGGAGGAAGATCTGGGCTGCATGCTGGGACCAGAGGTGGAGGGAGAACAACACTGGTGGTGGGAATGCCCCTGATTCATTGTTTCTGTGTACCTTAAATATTACTGTGAAAGATTTGTAATTCACTTTGTTCACATTAATAATTAAAAAAAAAAAAAAGAGCAGAGAGAGATAGCACAGCGGCGTTTGCCTTGCAAGCCGATCCAAGACCAAAGGTGGTTGGTTCGAATCCCGGTGTCCCATATGGTCCTCTGTGCCTGCCAGGAGCTATTTCTGAGCAGACAGCCAGGAGTAACCCCTGAGCACCGCTGGGTGTGGCCCAAAACCAAAAAAAAAAAAAAAAAAAAAAAAAGAATTAATCTGGCCATGACCTTGGCTATCTGTTCACCAGATATGAGGTTTATTTCTTCTCTGTGGATCCATTTCCAGATGCTCAGGCAGAAGCGCCTCCTGAAAATGAGCCAGTGCAGCTAATGGGAGAATCACCTTCCGTAAGCACGAGCGCTGTCACTGATGCCTTACCGGTAGGTCTGGTGATGTGGTAATTTGTGGAAGGGCTTGGAGAGAGCTTACATGGTTCAATTGTGGCATGACCAGGTGAAAATTGGTAGTTGCCTGGTCTTTCTGAAGGAGAGTAACTTGGGGACCCATTCTCTGAAACTTAGCACTGCACATTGTTTTTACAGTTATCTAGACAACTTGGGGCCGGCGAGGTGGCACTAGAGGTAAGAGCCTTGCAAGCAGTAGCCAAGGAAGGACTGCGGTTCCATCCCCTGGCGTCCCATATGGTCTCCCCAAGCCAGGAGCAATTTCTGAGCGCTTAGCCAGTAGTAACCCCTGAGCAACAAATGGGTGTGGCCTGAAAAACCAAAAAAAAAAATCCTTTGTTTTATGTTAGTTCACCTCAATACAAAATCAATTTTGTCTCTTGAATACATTCTTATAATTAAAAAAAGTTATCTAGACAACTCTGCTCTCCTGGAAATTAAAGAAAAATGAGCAGATGATCTATTTCAAATGCATCTCAGAGTTTGAATTTCATGAAAACAAACTGAAT
This sequence comes from Crocidura indochinensis, assembly GCA_004027635.1. Classification (NCBI taxonomy): domain Eukaryota; kingdom Metazoa; phylum Chordata; class Mammalia; order Eulipotyphla; family Soricidae; genus Crocidura; species Crocidura indochinensis. Next base: position 30,505 of record PVKC010002123.1, on the reverse strand, counting down.
GTAACAGCCCCTAATTTATTTGACAAATTAAATCAGTGTTTTTTAGTGCTGTTTAGTTTTTTCCGAAACAAAGGCTTGCTTCTTTATTGAAGAAATGTAACAGCAGGTTTGTTAGAGTATCATGGAATTCTCTTTGGAAAACAGTTGAATGAAATACTGAACATGACCAGGAAGCCAATTGTTCAATCATGCTTTCATTCATTCATTTCTTCCTTTCAAAAATTTGGAGGTGAAAGGGGCGGAGTGGTGCACAAGCAGTAGGGTATTTGCCTTGCACTTGCTAACCTAGGACAGATCCTCTGTTCGATCCTCCAGTGTCCCATATGGTCCCCAAGCCAGGATTTCTGAGGGCATATCCAAGAGTAGCCCCTGAGCATCACCAGGTGTGCCCCCCCAAAAAAAACTAACAAAACCCAAAAATTTGGAGGTGTCAACAGAAAATGTATAAATATTGTATATATGTATGAGAGAGAGTTATCCAGACCTTAAGAATAACCCTTAAGGGTTATTCTTATACCATGTTCTGACTGACTTTGTAGCTTTATAGCAAAAGGAAGGAGACAAAACAGCACTCTATGAGGCCTTGACTAAAGCCATCAACCACATATCTCTGTGATGTACTTTAACCTTAGAAATCCTACTCCATTACTGTCAAAACCAATGGCACAAACTCCAGATTGCTTGGCCCATGCTGACAGAAAATACTTCTATGATTCTGAAGAAAGGGAAATGTGGCTTTTGAAAACAAAAGGTGAGACAGGCTAGAGAGATAATGCAGCGAGTCAGTCACTTGCCTGGCATGTAGATGACCCCAATTGTATACCCCTAGCACCACCTGAACATTGTCAGGACTAATTTCTGAGTACAGAGCAAGGAGTAAGCCCTGGAAATAGGTAGATGTGACCCAAAAGAGGAAAAGGAAAAGGAGAATCTTTTGGAAACTCTAGCAAGCAGGGGTTTCCAGTGTTGTGCAGTCTGGGAGTTAGGCAGGGATGCTTGATCTGGAGCAGGGGAATCCACTTTCTTCTCCAGAAACCTCCTGAACTCCCTGTGCCTCTTCCCACCCCAGAACTGTTGGCATTATCAGTCTCTCCCCAGGAATGGTCAAGCCCCCAGAGGGGTTAAAGGTTGTGAGGAGTGAATGAAGAGGTCAATGGCCCCCAAACCAGAGCCCAAGACACTGTTCTTATTTTGAATTCAGTTTTATGAGACATGAATGAAGCCCAGAGTAAAAACTGTGAATGTTTGCCAGGACTGCTGCTTTGCTTCACTGTCCCTCCTCTGTTGTCTACAGGCCAACATTTTCATCATACTTTTCACATTTTTCTTATTGTGGTTAAGAAAAATCCCATCTATCTCCCCCACTTTTAGTATAAAAAGGGGGTCAATATTTAATGAAAATTTTAGTTTTGTTGCTTTCACGTGACTATGTCTTGCACAGAGATTGTGTTCTGTGCTGTATGTCACTCTGGATAAACTATTATTTTTCTCAAAAATGTGCTATTGGTGGGCATTAAGGTGTTTCCCATTGTTAGTTACTCAGATAATGATTGTGATAAAACCCTGATTACGTGTGTGTGTGTGTGTGTGTGTGTGGGCGTGTGTGTGTGTGTGTGTGTGTCGAAGAGTTTTCCTTTGGAGTGGAGGAAGTTGGTTCTCTTAAAGTTTCTGACCAGAATCCATTTTTATGACTGACGATTGAGTGTCTGCCTTCTTTTCATATTTATTTACTTTATTTAATGACTATGCATTAGAGCTGATGTGTGATAACATGAGCAATAGTACAGTGAAGATGGTGTTTGCCTTTCATACGGCTGATCAGGATTCTATCCCCAGTTCCCCATATTGTCCTCAGTGTCTGCCAGGAGTAATTTCTGAATGCAGAACCAGGAGTTACCACTGAGTGCTTCCAGGTGTGACTCATAAAACAAAATAAAGAAATTTAAAGCACACGCCACATAGTTGACATAGTTAACTATAATATATTTGTTTTCAGATAAATGAGAGCAAAGTTATTTAAAAAAATAGAAATGAAAAAAAGAAAAAAATTAAAAGCAAATAAGTAGAGTGTCAAACAAATTTGTGAAAATTATTGTATCTCCAATGAGGTTATTATTTATTTATTTATTTATTTTTGGATTTTGGGTCACACCCGGCAGTGCTCAGGGGTTACTCCTGACTCTATGCTCAGAAATCGTTCCTGGCAGGCTTGGGAGACCATATGGGATGCTGGGATTTGAACCACCATTCTTCTGCATGCAAGGCAAACACCCTACCTTCAGCCTATCTCTCAGGCCACTCCAATAAGGTTATTAAGACATTGGTAAAATGACTCAGTAATTTTAAATTCACCATACTGTTATTTCATTTGTTTCTAAACATTAAATGACCACAGCTACACATTGGTATCTACATTGCTGTGCTCCTATGGGGATGACAGCATTAAACAAATGAAGCTGTCTAGAAATTAAAAGCACTATTATTGATACTGCAGCTTTTGTGGGGAGTGTTCTTAGCTGCCAGGTCATCCAAAAGTAGGAGAATGAGTTGGGGGGAACAGTGCCTGCATTCACTTCAAAAAAGCCCTGGTGATATCAGCACAAATACCCGCATACCCTAAAATTTGGTCAGATAGGAGTCTATGCAGAGAATTATAGATGAGTAGTGAGGCAGGGCTATAGACAACACAGAAATTATGGATGAATGCAGCAGGCATGGCTTTGGCATGGTGGGAACTTGGCCCGCCCTCTCCTCCTAAGATTTCCAGATTTCAGCTGTGTGGCTGGTGTCACCATGATTTTTTTTCATGGCTTGGTTTATATCTCTTTTGAGAAAAGAGTGAGTTTATTAAGATGAGTTGGTTGTAATATGTTTGTCTGCCCTTCTTTATTTTTTTTGATTGATTGATTCGTTTTGAGACCACACCCAGTGGCAATCAGGGGTTACTCTTGACTATGCACTCAGAAATTGTTCCTTGCAGGCTGGGGGACCATATGGGATACCAGAAATCGATCCAGGTCCCTCATGGGTCAGCTACACATAAGGCAAACACCCTATTACTGTTCTACCTCTCCGGCCACTTGTCTGCCTTTCTTAACAAGTTTATATATATATTTTTTGTGGGTTTTTTTTGGGGGGGGTCACACCCGGCAGTGCTCAGGGGTTACTCCTGGCTCCATGCTCAGAAATTGCTCCTGGCAGGCACGGGGGACCATACGGGGCACCGGGATTTGAACCGATGACCTTTTGCATGAAAGGCAAACACCTTCACCTCCATGCTATCTCCCGGGCCCCACAAGTTTATATATAACAACCTCATCTTCTCTGTGCATTCTTCTATTTCATGCATTTATGTTTTCTCTGCAGGTATATTCCAGTAATGATGAGAATGCGAACAATAATGGTAGGTGCTTTGAATAAACTTTGGATATAGGTAGTGGTAGTAGACAATTTTGATATATGTCAGATAATTCAAGGTGATGTGGGATATTGGCAAATTGTTAGTTTATTTCTCCTCTTTAGTCTGGGAAAAGCACTGAATGTAGGGGCAATAGCAGAATTTGAGAGGTGGCATGGCATGAAGCTAATGGAGCAGTTTTTACTCTTAGCAAAACAGCTAGAAGCAAGGCAGGCAGCTGCTTTTGCTCTGCACTCAGTGTTTGATTCACCTCCTATAGAACTGTGAGCCCCAAGGAAACAGTAACAAAATGGAACATAGAGTGAAAAGGCAGAGAGGATCTTCTATTGAGTGATGGGTTCCAAATCCTGCTTCCATTTTTGAATCTGGGAAATGCCAAAGAGAGGGACTTGGAAGTGCTTAGTTCTCTAGGTCTCTGCTCAGAAGTGAGCACAGGAAATATTCTATCATCTTCTACTGAACAGTGTGCACCAGATGCTGTCCCCATTTCTGAGATTCTAATGGGCCAGAATGAGGAGCTTGGCAGTGTTTATTGTCTAGAAGTGATCATAGGAAAATATTTCTGGACTTCTCTTTGGCTTCACTGCTTATAAAACACAGAAGTTTGGAGAGTTGTCTCTCTGACATGTACAACAGATCACACACACAAATTGGAATTTCAGGGTACAACAGACCCCACATTCTTAGGGATCTTTGTCTTATGGCCTAACCAGGAAGCTGAATGACTTGCTGTTAATAAAAGTTACCATTATTGACCACTATTGTGTACCGGGTTCTAAGTGCTTTCCAGGGCTATGCCTTATCTTACTGAATCCTCTCAATGAGGAAACCAACACTCCAAATTCTAGTACCTTCTTTGCTGAAGGTACAAAGGCCATGGGATTGAATTCAAGTCTGGGGTTGAATGCAGCTCTTAATCTCTGCTGCCTCATCCTATCACTGTAACTCCATAGATCATCAGGCATAATATTTTCTCATTGAGTGATGGGGTTTCCTCTAAACTTTCCATTTTTGCTGCTCTTGAGTTTCGCTTGGTTCTCCCTTCTTCTAGGGTGAGGAGGAGAACTGCTCAGTTGGACCCTACCTGGGTCCCTGTGAGTTTAGCAATGCTCAGTTTGTGCAGCCTGAGTTAATGACCTGGCCTTACCATTCTCTATAGTTAATCAGCAACTCAGAGAGTACTGACTAGTTCTACAAACCACCTTCCCAACAACTTCTGCTCTCTACTGGGTTTATCCTCAGAGGAATGAGGAAATCTTAAGACTACACCACAGTGTGCTCCGCTCAGCGAATATTAAAGGCTTTGAGCTAGATTTTTTTTTCTGCTCAAATGGGGCCTTTCTTTTCTTTGGTAGCCACTATGACTCTTTCTATCCAGTGTCAGATAAATGTTCTCTTAATCAGTGTAAGCACTAACCAGGGACACATGTGTAGGTTCATGTGTACCCAACCCAACCCTAGTGAAATATTAGAAGGAAGTCTTTTGAAGAAAAATCTATTTGAAGAACTGAGTCCTTCTCTTTCTAGGTGACCCAGCAAATCTGCCTCCTTTGAATCCATTGGAAGCAATGGCTATTCCCAGCAAAAAGGTTTGGATTGATTCTTCAGCTTCTCATTAACTAGGAGACAGTCCTTAATGAAGTTGGAAATTACAATGTGTTAATCTTATATTCAGTCTTATGCCCTCTGTGTGATTTTCTAGATCCTTCTCATCTATTTCTATAATAATAATAATCAGAAGATATGTTTTGTCTTGCTTCTTCTTTGAGCCACCCCTGGCAGTGCTTAAACACTACTTGATGCTCTGTGCTTGGGGTTATTTTCTTCGGGAATATGTGGTGCTAGAACATTGAATCTGAGCTGCCAGAATGAAAGACCACATTAAATAATTTAACCTGCCTCACAGGTATTTTACTTTTTTTTATTTTTTATTTTTGGCTTTTGGGTCACACCTGGCAATGCTCAGGGTTTACTCCTGACTATGCGCAGAACTCACTCCTGGTAAGCTCGGGGGACCATATGAGATGCCATGATTTAAATCACCATCTTTCTGCAAATGCCTTACCTCCATGCTATATCTCTGGCCCCAGGTCTTTTAATTTTTTATTATTTTATTTTTATGGGATTTATACCTGGCTGCCCTCAGACATCATTACTAGTGGGATTTGGGGGTATATGGGAGTGGAATGGATTGAACCTGGGTTGGTCACATGCAAGGCAAATGACCTACCAGCTGTATTTTCACACCAGCCTCTGGCATTATATTTTGAAAATAAGTAGTTATCAACCAAACCTACTATCTTGGAAACTTTCTGGGTTAATTAAATAGGATGACAGGTGATAAATATGAAATTGCTAAAATGAAGATTTCCTAATAGTGAGTCTGTTTCTTCTTTCCAGAATCCAGACTGTTATAAGATGGATGGAGAAAATAGAGGTCTCTGTGTCATTGTCAACAATGAAAAATTTGGCAAACAGGCAAAGAGAGAAGGAAGTACAAAAGATGCTGGTAAGAAAGTTTAGAACAATATGTTAAGTGCAAGTTGGGAATCTTAAAATCATTTGTATTTTCACACTTTTATTTCCTAATAAAATGTAAGAAAGGCTGCTCGCAGCTACATGCCTTTCAACATGCAGGCTGCTATACACTTAGCAGGGTTTGGGGCCAACTCGCCCAAAAGCATCTGTAGAAGTCACGTGATTGGAGGTAAGCTGGCCCCAACAAAGAGGGAGGAGCCAATAAGCCTGGTAGATCTACTTCACTCTGCGGCCTCGCACATCTCCAAGTGAAATGAAATGCACTCTAGCACAACACACAGAAAACATCACAACACAGGTAAAACAACACAGGCCAACACCATACATAGAGATTGAAGATGGCAGCTCTGATGACCTGAAAAGTGCCAACAACCTAGTCAGTCTCTCAGATAAGAAGTTTAAAGAAAGGGGCTGGAGCGGTGGTGCTAGTGGTAAGACATCTGCCTTTTAAGCGCTAGCCTAGGGTGGACCATGGTTCAATCTCCCAGAGTCCCATATGATCCTCGAAAGCCAGGCGTGATTTCTGAGTTCATAGCCAGGAGTAAGTAACCCCTGAGTGTCAACAGGTGTGGCCCAAAAACAAAAAAGTAAACAAAAGAAAAACAAAATGTTTAAAGAAGAAATATGGAGGATGCTCATAGAACTCAAAGAAAGCATGTATTGAGCTAAATGAAGCACATATAAGAATCAAGAGGATATGAAAATAGAAATCAGAAAACTCAAAACTGAAATAACAGGACCGAAAAACTTGGTAGGCAAAATGAAAACCTCACTGGAAAAAATCTCTAACAGAATGAAAGCAGCTGAGGATAGAATAAGTAATCTGAAAGATGAGATACATAACCCGACACAACAAAAGAGATTGGAAAAGTCTTAAATCAATCAGGAAATGGAAAAGAATCCTCAAATAATGTGAACAGATGAAAATAGAAGTCTTTGAGAAACTTAATAGAAACAACATAAAAATCATTGGAGATCCAGGAAGAAAATCCCCAGGAACAATCAACAGTCAAGAACATCATTGCAGAGAAACTTCCAGAGCTAAATACTGCAAGCAATCAAATTCTGCATGTCCATTGTCACAATAATGAACCTCACATATAGGGATAGAATACTGAAAGCAGCAAGATCAAAAAGGGAAATTACATTTAAAGGAGCATCCTTAAGATTTACAGCACATCTATCATAAGAAGCCCTCAAGTCCAGAAGGTAGTGGTGGAATATAGTGACAAAACTCAACCAAATAAATGCTTTGCCTAGAATACTGCACCCAGAAAAAACTCACTTTCAGGTTTGAAGAAACTCTACATAACTTCATGGATAAACAACAGCTCAGAAACTTTACAGACTCAAAACCAGCAAAGACAAACTCAGAGGTCTAATTTAAGACAAGATAGACCAATAGACATACCAAAATCCTAAACAAAGATGACACTAAATGACAATTATCTCTCTCAACATCACTGGCTAAATGCACCAGTAAAAAGACACAGAATGTCAAAATGGATCAAAAAACTGAGTGCAACATTCTGCTACCTACAAGGAATACATCTAAGTAGTCAGAGCAAACATAGACTCAAAATAAAAGGTTGGAAGACAATCATGCAAACAAACAATTCCCTTAAAAAAGCCGGAGTACCTTGAAAATATGTCATTTGGACCCAACTTAGACCCCAGGTGATTAGACACCAATCGTTGAGCCTTAAACCTTGGATTCCAGACATAGAAATGACACAGTTCTTCACAACAGCTACAGGAACCATATCCCATCTGGGGCATTCTTTATGCTGCTCGGACACCAACATGTACCAGCTCTAATATGATATCCTGACTAGAAAATGGGAACAACTTGATCTAAGTGCAGGTTGTTCTACCTCACCAGCTAACGATAAGACAAAATCAGAAGACTTGTCACCCTTTGGTCTGTGCAAAAGCCAAGATTGGTATCTACAAATGACTGACTGATACAACCACGACTGGGCAGCATGTATCCTGGGACCAATAAAAAAAGTCCTAGTCTAGGGTTTGATCTATGACCTTTACAACAACCATGATTTCTAATTCCAGAGGTCTGACTGAGACGATTGCAACTGAACGGGGCTTCTGAAAACATAAAAAAAAAAAAAAGACTATATCCCAGGCTTCATCCTAGGATCAGCACAATGACCAAGCCCACCAACTACAGAAGACATATTAAAATGATACTGAGAGAACAGAACTTCTAGAACCACAAAGGAAGACTTCATCATAAGTTCCACTCCTTGACCTGTGCAGACACCGAGATTTCTAGATACAGAGGTCTGATTTTATCACCCAGGATGGAACAGAAGTCTTCCATACACCAAAAAGCACCAAGTGGAGAGTAAATGAACATGAAAGGAGTCTATAGTTAATCCCATGACAGTATACTTTAAGAGTGGAGAAACCCTATATCTCTTAGGCCAATGGAATTTTCTAATGACCCCAATATTTACTGTGTCCATGCAGGACGAGAAAAAAAAAACACAAAATAATCTTTTTAATTTATTTATCTATTTTTTTGTTGAATTCTTTGTTTTGGTGTGGATATTGAAGTTGTTGTCTCCATTTTTTTATTTATTTTTCTTTCTTCTTTTCTCTTCTTCCTTTTTGTGCTCTGTTATGTTTTTTATTCCAAGACCATGACTATTATGTGGTGCTTATCTTTATTGCTGTAGTGCCCACTGGATATTTTATTTGATATTTCTTTTTGTATTGTTGTGGTGTTTCACTTTCTTTTCCCTTTCGTCTCTCAAACCGAGGATGAGAGCCTCTAGAAGGACTTCGCACATTTTCAGTGTATTTGACTTTTTACCCCATTTTATTGCTTTTCTCCTCTTTAAACAAAACCACATAACTTGAACTATCTAGTCCCGCCTTCCAAATAGAGAAAGAAATAATGAAGGTACCAATACCAACAGTTGTATGATCACTAAGTAGTAAGCTAGACACAGAGGGGACCACTCATTCTAGCAGCCCGGGGGGTGAGGGTAGGGGATATAGGAGGCAGGATGGAAACAGGGGTGGAGGGAGGACAATTCGGTAATGGGAATTCCCCTGATTCAATGTTAATATGTACCTAAAATTTTACTGTGAAAGATATGTAAGCTACTATGATTAAAATAAAAATTATATTAAAAGAAAAGCTGGAGTGTTGAGGCCGGAGTGGCGGCACAGTGGAAAGGCAATTGCCTTGTATGTGTCTGTGCTAGAATGGAATGTGGTTTGATCCCCTGGTGTCCCATATGGTCCCCCAAGCCAGGAGCAATTTATGAGCACATTGACAGGGGTGATCCCTGAACATCACAGGGTGAGGCCCAACCCCCCCCCCCCAAAGGCTCCGAGTGGCCTTATAATATCAGATGACACAAACTTTAGCCTCAGAAAAGTTATAAGGGACAAAATGAACATTTTGTAATAATCAAGGGATAAGCACAAAAGGAAAAAGTCACACTCCTAAACATATATCTGAACAAAGATATCAATAGCAACAAAATAATAGTGGAAGACCTCAACAACACCCTGTCACCCCTTGAAAGGGCAAACAATGTAAAAACCTAAAAGACTATATTATCTCTGAAACAAGAAATGGAAGATAGTGGATTAGTATATAAATACAACTCCAGAATACTGGATACACTTCTTATCCAGTGCACATGGCTCATTCTCCAGGATAGATCACATACTGACCCATATTAAACATATCTCCATAAAATCAAAAGGATAAAAATTATATTAACTACCTTCTCAGATCATAATGCACTGAAATTAGAAGTAAACTGCATGCAGACACAAAGGAAAAACTTTAACACCTGGAAATTAAACAGCTCGCTACTGAACAATCAGTGGGTCAGAGATGAAATCAAAGAGGAAAACAAAGCATTCCAGAACAAATGACAATGATGACACAATTACTAGAATTTATGGAACACAGCAAAAGCAGTACTAAAAGGAAAACTTACTGCATTGCAAGCACACATCAAGAAGGAAGAAGGGGCCTACATAAATAGCTTAATGACACAACTTATGATATTAGAAAATGATCAACAAAAGGAACCAAAATAGGTAGGCAGAAGGAAATAACAAAGCTTAGAACAAAAAGCAATGAGGTGGAAATCCATAAAACAGTCCAAAAGATCAACAAAAGCAAAAGTTGGTTCTTTGGAAAAATCATCAAGATTGATTAACCACTAGCAACACTCACAAAGAAAAGGAGAGAGATAATTAATAAACAGAATTAGAAATGAAAAGGGGGGGGCCAGAGAGATAGCATGGAGGTAAGGCATTTGCCTTTCATGCAGAAGGTCATCGGTTCGAATCCTGGCATCCCATATGGTCCCCTGTGCTTGCCAGAAGCAATTTCTGAGCATGGAGCCAGGAATAACCCCTGAGCACTGCCAGGTGTGACCCAAAAACCAAAACCAAAACAAAACAAAAAAAAAAGAAATGAAAAGGGGTAGATCACTACAGATACTTCAGAGATTTAAAGCGTGATCAGAGACCACTTTGAGAAACTATGCCACAAAACAAAAGAACCTGGAAGAAATGGATAAATTCTCGGACTCATACTCTTCCATAGTTGAACCAGGATGATTTAGCATATCTAAACAGACCCATCACTATTGAGGAAATTAAAATGGTGATCAAAAGTCTTCCCCAAAACAAGTCTTCCCCAGGCCCAGATGGATTCACAAACAAATTCTTTCAAACCATTCAAGAGGACCCACTACAAATACTTTTCCATTTCTTTATAAAATTGAAGAAACAGAAATTTCCCAAATAGTTTTTAAAAGCTAATATTACACTGATACCAAAACTAGACAGATGCTGCAAAAAGTGAACTACAGGAATAGAGAGATAGGATGGAAGTAAGGTGTTTGCCTTACATGTAGAAGAATGGTGGTTCGAATCCCAGTATCAGATATTGTCTCCCAAGCCTGCCAGGAGCGATTTCAGAGCATAGAGTCAGGAGTAACCCCTGAGTACTGCCAGGTGTGACCCCAAAAATAAAAACAACACAAAACAAAAAACAAAAAGTAAACTACAGACCAATATCCTTGATAAACACAGGTGCAGAAACCCTTAACAAAATCCTAGCAAATAGAATCCAATACCTCACCAATAAGGTTATTCATCATGACCATTTCAGAGATGCAAGGATGGCTTTTTTTGGGGGGGGGCACACCCAGTGACACTCAGGGGTTACTCCTGGCTATTCGCTCAGAAGTTGCTCCTGGTAGGCACAGGGGACCATATGGCGAACCGGGGGATCGAACCGCGGTCCATCCTAGGTTAGCGCAGGCACCTTACCTCCAGTGCCACTGCCCGGCCCCCCGCAAGGATGGCTTTAACATCCACAAATCAATCAACATACTATACCCCATAAACAAAAGAAAAAATAAAAACCTTATGATCATACCAATAGATGCAGAGAAAACATATGATAAGATCCAACACCCATTCTTGATTTAAAAAAAAAACTGTCAACAAGATGGGAATCTAAAGAACTTTCTCAGTATAGTGAAAGCCATTTAACACAAGCCAATGGCAAATATTATACTCAGTGGGAAAAAACTGAAAGTCTTTTCTTTAGAATCTGTCACAAGGCAAGGCTACCCCCTTTCTCCACTCCTATTCAGTATAGTACTGAAATACTTGCAATAGCAATTAGGCAAGAAAAAGATATCAAGTTGTCCATATAGGAAAGGAAGAAATCAAATTCTTACTGTTTGCAGATGACATGGTACTATATGTAGAAAACCCTAAAGACTCTATCAAAAAACTTCTAGGAACACTAGCTGCATATAGAAAAGTGGCGGGCTACAAAATTTACATACACAATCAATAGCCATCTTATACACAAATAATGATAGAGAAGAAATGGACATTAAAAACAATCCCATTCACATTAGTGTCACACAAACTCCAATACGTTGGAGTCAACTTAACTAAAGAGGTAAAGGACCTATGCAAAGAAAACTACAAAACACTGTTTCAAAAAATAAAAGAGAGGGGCCGGAGCAGTGATGCAGAGCATAAGGCATCTGCCTTGCACCACTAGCCTAGGACTGTTTGATCCCGCGATTTGATCCCCCAGCGTCCCATAGGGTCCCCCATACAGGGAGCGATTTCTGAGCACATAGCTAGGAGTAACCCCTCACTGTCACCGGGCATGGCCCAAAAATGAAAAAAAAAAAAAGGAAAGAAATAAAAGAGGACACAGGGAAATGGAGGCACATACATTGCTCATAGATTAGAAGGATTAATATCATTAAAATGACAATGCCACCCAAAGTATTGTATAGATTTAATGCAATCTCTCTAAGGAAACCCATGACATTCTTCAAAGAAGTGGACAAACACTCTACAATTCATTTGGAACAATAAACACCCACAAATGGCTAGAGCAACTCTTAGGAAAAGGAATATGGGAAGCATTACTTACTAGCCCACTGCCTTAACCACTTGGCCACGACCATATGGGAGACATTACTTTACCCAACTTTCAATTGTACTACAAAGCAATAATCATTAAAGCAGCATGATCTTGGAATAAAGAAAGATCAGTGGAATAGATTTAAGTATTCAGAGAATGTTCCCCAGATATAAAATCAATTAATTTTTGACAAAGGAGCAATAAATGCAAATTTTAGCAAGGAAAACCTCTTCAACAAGTGATGTTGGAACAAGTGGTGAGTCACATGCAAAAAAGTCAACTCAGACCTTCATCTAATACCATGAATAAAAGTCAAATCCAAATGGATTACATACCTTGATATCAGACCAAAACCATAGGTATATAGAACAACACATAGGTAAAACACTCCATGACATTGAGACCAAAGGCATGCTCAAGGAGGAAACACCTCTATTCAAATAAATGGAAACAGAAATAAAAAATTTGACCTATATTAAACTGAGAAGCTTCTGCATCTCAAAGAAATTAGTGATTAAAAAAACAAAGGCTACTCACAGAATGGAAAAACTATTCACCCAATACCCATCAGATTAATATCTAAAATATACATGGTACTGACAAAACTTAACAAGAAAAAACATCTAACCCCATCAAAAAATGGGGAGAAGAAATGAACACACTTACTCTAAGAAGAAATATAAATGGCCGGAGGCACATGAAAAAGTGCTAACCACCTCTAATCATCAGAGATATGCAAATCAAAATGACATTGAGTTACCATCTCATGCCACAGAGACAGGCATACATCACCAAGAACAAGAACAATCAATTCTGGTGGGATTGTGGGGAGAACAGAACTCTCATTTACTACTGGTGGGAATGCCATCTAATCTAGCCTTTATAGAAAACAATATGGAAATTCCTCAATAAACTGGAAATTGAGCTCCCATATGATCCAGCTTTACCTCTCCTAGGAACATGTCCTAGGAACACAAAACACAATTTTAAAAAATGCCTTCTGCATAACTATGTTCATTGCAGATCTATTTACAGTAGCTAGAATCTTGAAACAACCAAGATGCCTTTCAACAGAAAAATGGCTAAAGAAACTGTGATACATATACACAATGGAATATTATGTAACCATCAGAAAAATGAAGTCTTGAAATTTTCCTATACAATGATGGTCATGGAAACTATTGTGCTGAGTGAAATAAGACAGAGGGAGAGAGATAGACACAGAATAGTCTCATTCATCTGTGGTATATAATACAAATAAAATGCATTATTGTAATAATACCCTGAGACAATAGAGATGAGGGCTAGAAAAACTAACCCACTATATGAAACTTACTACAAATAATAGTGAGTGTAAGTAGAGAAGTTATACAATAGGAGCTGTCATGACAATGGTAATTAGTGAGAGGAATAGAATGCCTGTCTCAAAGAGAGACAGGGGAAGAGGGGAGGAGAAATGGGGCCATTGATGGTGAAAACTTTGCACTGGTGTAATGTGGTGCACTTTTTATGACCGAAACCTAACTACAAAGATCTTTGTAATTATGGTTCTTAAATAAAGATACTATTAAAATATAAGTAATAAAGTTATTACTATGTTTCTAAGCCTCTTGTATAGTTCTCAGGTCTTAGTCCATTTGGCTCGTTAAACAAAATACCATCAACTAGGGGCCAGAGCAATAGCACAGCTGTATTTGCCTTGCATGTGTTCAACCCCGAATGGACCCCAGTTCAATTTCCGGCATCCATATAGTCTCTATGGTCCATATGGCATCCATATGATCCAACCCTGCCAGGATCAATTTCTGAGCCCAGAGCCAGGAGTAACACTTGAGCGCCTCCAGGTATGGGCCCAAAACCAAACCAAGCCAAAACCAAACCAAACAAATACAGCAATAACAACAACAACAAATACTATCAACTGGATAGACTACAAACTGCAGACTTTCACATCTCATCATTCTGGAGGCAAGGAAGTTCAAGTTCAAAGCTCTTGGAGGAGTCCTTTTCTCCCCCACTTCATTTCAGTTACTAGGAGGAGGGACAAGAGAAAGCTCTTTAGAGTCTCTCTGATAAGAGCATTAATGCCATTCATAATAATGTCACCCCCGGGACCATATCACCCTAGGATCTGCTTCCTTGATGCTCTCAACTTGAAGGTTAATAATACAACATTGGAAATTTAGAAGTTACAAGCATTCATTGCTGTATCATCAATTGGCTTCAAGAATAATGAGATTTCCAAACCATTCACAACTCTATTGCTTGGAGGACACATAGTGGAACTGCCCCAAATGACCAGACTTTGAGCTTTGACTCTAACACCATGTAGACTAAAGGAGATAATGGACTCCAGGATCATAAAGGTAGCCCTGTGTATTCTAAAAGAAGGCATATTCATTGTAAAATGTTATTCATGTCAAAGTGATCATGAGAAAAGTCTGATATTCAAGTTTCAGGCCACTTTTTGTAGAACTTTGATAGATATTCCTATGACTTCCTTTCTTTGATTTTAATCAGCATTGTTTTATTACTTCCCTTTTATTGGTTTATTTTTAGAAACCTTGAAGAGTGTGTTTGAGTGGCTTGACTTCACTACTTATATACATACGAATGTGACAAAGGAGGAACTGGAGGATCACCTGAAAAAGTATCAGAAGGATCCAGGTCATAAGAATGGTGACTGCTTTGTGTTCTGTATCCTGTCCCACGGGGACTTTGGATGTATCTTCACTTCAGATGATGAAGTCTTTTCCATTAAGAAGATCTTATCCCACTTCACAGCTCAGGAATGCGTTGCTCTGGCTCAAAAACCCAAACTCTTTTTCATCCAGGCTTGTCAAGGATATGAAATACAACCTTCCATATCCATTAAAACTGATGGTAAAACTTTTGATCCCATCCTCCCACTGTCTGTGGAGACTGTTCCTCAGTGGGCACATTTCCTTCTTAGCTTGTCAACTGTTCCTGGATATGTATCCTTTCGGGATGAAAAGAAAGGCAGCTGGTTCATTCAATCACTGTGTGAACATCTAAAGGATATGATTCCAGGGTAAGACTTGAAATTTTTATTCACCTACTTGTTCATTCATCTCTTCACTCACATGGCACATGGAAGTATTGCTGTATACACCCAAGCACTCACTCATTCAACTATCTATCTGATTGTTTACCTAGTTCATTCATTGATAAACTCGTACCGTGCATCAGTAAGTAATCAAAATGGCAGATACAGAATAAAAAAAGATACAATCTTCAAGACATTATCTTAAAGGTAGTCCCGGTCTGGAGAGATAAAGGCATTGGGTGGGAGAATAATATTCCTTGTGGGAAGTAGGTTGTAAAGCATATATGTCATGGGAACACATCGAATTTCACCCAAATTAAGAGTCAAGGGAAAGTTCTGGGAGTGACAAACAGATAGAAGATAACTGACCAAGATTAAACTTCACCTGGGCAGATATCTCTTGAGCATGAATAAAGACAGGGAGATCTTGTGTTTTTTGTTTATTATTTGTATATTAGTCACTCATTTTATTAAGTTATTCCTTTGATCACTTTGATTATTTTCTGAGTGATATGTATTGCCCTAAGAGCTTCCTTCTTACTGACATACTGACACTGACATATACTTCTTACGGGGTATCCTGGAAATGAACCTTCACAGATATCCTGTTCTGTACCCCTCTCTGTAGTCCCTCCCCTTATTGGTTCTCTTAGAAGCTTTAGCGATGTAAGGAGACCACTGATACCTCCATGAAATAGCCCCCTAAATTGACATCTTGAAATAACTCACCTTTGGGTTTCTGATGACAGAATGGTTGCATTAATGTTTTTATTCCCAGCATCTGACATTATTTCAGATAGATTGTGGAGCTGGATAACATTATACTGGATCAATGACTGATTGAACTTATTCCTTTAATTCAATCTCTTCCTTCAGTTCAATTTCCCATCATTGCCATCTGTGCCAACTGTTCTTGGGTTCTTCTGTTCAATATGCATAATCTTCTCAACTCATTTCATCCTGAATTCCTATTTCCAGGAATGGTAACGGTGCTAGTAAGGGAATTCAGAATTGGAGTCTTGAGTCATCTTCCTTTTCTCTTTCTACTAACCCAGAGTCATCTTAATTGAGTCACCTGAGACCAATATTTGATGGCTTCATTTACATGTCAAATTTCACCGAGAATCATTAGTATCATTAGATATCATTAGTGGGGAGGGTTAGCTAGGATCAAGTAGAAAACATAAGTTCTTCTCCCTGGAGCTTATGGCACAGTGAGTGGAAAGCAGATAAAAAGTAAATGTAAAAAAAAAGTAAATGTATAAGTGAATATTTGAATTGGTGAGTTAATTTCAGCAAGTATCACAGGCTATGGAGCATGCAGAAAATGGATTAGGCAGCTACTTGACAAGGTTACTTGTTAGAAGTGGTCAGAGAGATAGTATGGAGGTAAGGCGTTTGCCTTGCATGTAAAGGTCTGTGGTTCGAATCCCAGCGTCCCCTGAGCCTGCCAGGAGAGATTCCTGAGCATAGAGCCAGGAGTAACCCCTGAGCGCTGCTGGGCATGACCCAAAAACAAACAGACAAACAAACAAACAAACAAGGCATTTTGAGTGAAAGTGATGAGGAATCTGCCTCAGGAATCTCTGAAGACTAAGAGAACAGTTTATGTAAAGCAAAATGTCAGGATTAAGTATCAGGCAAGTCCCCCTTAAAAAAAATCCTGGGGCCAGGCGGTGGCGCTGGAGGTAAGGTGCCTGCCTAGGACGGACCATGGTTCGATCCCCCAGTTTCCATATGGTCCCCCAAGCCAGGAGCGACTTCTGAGCGAATAGCCAGGAGTAACCCCTGAGCGTCACCGGGTGTGGCCCCCCCAAAAAAAACCAAAACAAACAAACAAAAAAAACCAAATGATGCTCTAGTAGGAGTAATAAAGAATTTAGTAACCAGCTTAAGACCACACAAAGTGAGTCATCTATCACCGTTTCAAACTTGACTGTTATCGCTAGAGTTTATATTTTACGTATAATGATATCTTTGGCCCATCCTTTGAACATTTTGGTAAATCCTTCCTTTCCTGAAAATCTAGACTCAAAATGCTACCTCCTCTCTAGTGCCTCCTCTCCTCATTCCCAATTAAACATGTTGTCTTCTCTGCACATAGATTTGACCTGCTTTTCATATGATACTTATCACGACCTTTTTTGCTTTGTAAATCTTGTAAATATGCTTCATTGGCACATGCATTCTAAGTGTTTGAGTTTGAGAATCATTTCCAATTAATCTTTGTATCTTACTCACAATTCATGGTAAATTCTATTCCTCTGCATTCCCTTCCTATCTCTCTCTTTCGTCAGTAAATGAACACATATATGTATTTATCTAATGGTCTGTCATTTACCTATGCCCTAGCTATATGAACAATTATAAAAAAAATTAAATGAAAAATTCTGTGTGTACCAATTGCAAGGCATGGTTATCATAATATTCTTAAATGCTAAATGTAAAATTAAATATTTTTATGTAACAATATTTAAAAGTATCAGGACTATTTCTCTATAGTTTGCTTTATTCCAACTAGAGTCTTGGCGTGCAGGAATAGGATGGAACCATTTTCAAATGATTTCTGTTTCTTGATTGAAAATGTGTTTTTTTTTCTGCTTCTAGAGCCGATATCTTAACGATCCTTACTGCTGTCAACAAGGATGTGGGTTCAGAAACAAACAAAACAGGAACAAAGAAACAAATGCCTCTGCTTGCTTCCACACTATGTAAACTGGTAAAATTTCCAGTGTCAAAGAAAATGTTGCCTCAGACTACAGAGTTTCCATAAACTCTCCAACTTCAAAGTCATTCTCCAATCTCCCATTTGGCATATAAATCAGTGATATGTAATTAGTGAATCTCTGGTTTTCTGATAAGAGTAAATGTCCTATTTTATGATACACTAAGTGATGTGCGGCTTTTTTGAGGGGATGCCACACCTGGTGGGTCTGAGGGGTTACTTCTAACTCTGCACTCAGAAATTACTCCATGTAGGTTCAGGGGACTGTATAACCAGGAATTAAACTCTGGTTGACCACTCACAAGGCAACGACTCTATTCACAATATTTAGCTTTAGTCCCTAAAGAATGTGTTATAATTTTTTGGAGAAATATAAATGTTATGAACATTTTTTCTTTTTCTATTGGTCACAACTGGGAGTGCTCATGAACTACAGCTTAGTGCTTGGAAGTTGTTTCTGGCAACAATTTGAAAACTTAAGTGTTCAGGGGAACACATTAGTACCAGACTTGCATAGTGTCATGCAAAGCCTATTCTCTGGCCTATTGTACTAACTCTCCAGCTCTATCTCAACTTCATTATCATTTTCTTGGATTGTGTTCAAGGTTTTTATTTTTATTTTTTCTTGGAAGGAATTCTTTTTTTAAAATAATATCTCTATTTAAGCACCATGATTACAAACATGTTTGCGGTTGGTTCAGTCATAAAAAGAACAACCCCTCCCCCACAGTGCAACATTCCCAACACCAATGCCCCATCTCCCTCCTCCCTACCCCCTGTCTATATTCAAGCAGGCATTCTACTTCTCTCACTTATTAACATTGTCATAACTGTTATTAGTATAGTTATTTCTTGAAATGCACTCACCACTCTTTGTGGTGAGCTTCATATCATGAGCCGGTCCTTCCAGCCCTATCTGTATTGTCTCTGGATATTATTAGAAGTATTTCTTTTATTATTCTTAAAACCAATGGATGAGTGAGACTACTCTGTGTCTCTATCTAGATAGAATAGAGAAATACTATAGAAATACTATTCTATCTCTTTCCCTCTGACTTACTTCATTCAGCATTATAGTTTCCATGTTCATCATTGTATAGGAAAATTTCATGATTTCGTTTTGTTTTTGTTTTTGTTTTTGGGTCACACCCGGCAGTGCTCAGGGGTTACTCCTGGCTCCATGCTCAGAAATTACCCCTGGCAGGCACGGGGGACCATATGGGGCACCAGGATTCGAACCAATGACCTTTTGCATGAAAAGCAAACGCCTTACCTCCATGCTATCTCCCGGGCCCCAAATTTCATGATTTCATCTCTCCTTATGGCAGCATAATATTCCATTGCATATATGTATCACGTTTTCTTCAGCCATTTATTCATTGAAGGGCATCTTGGATGATTCCAGATTCTGGCTATTGTAAATAGAGCTGCAATGAATATTAATGTGCAGTAGGCATTTTTTATTGTGTTTTTGTGTTTTTAGGAGTATATCCCTAGGAGTGTGAATTGCTAGGAGTGGTATAGCAGGATCATATGGGAGCTTAATTTCCAGTTTTATGAGGAATCTCTATATTGTTATCTATAAAGGCTGGACTAGATGGCATTCCCACCAGCAGTAAATGAGAGTTTTTTTTCTTCCCACAACCCCACCAGAACTGATTTTTCTTGGTGATGTATGCTAGTCTCTGTGGCATGAGATGGTACCTTATTGTCATTTTGATTTACATCTCCCTGATGATTAGTGGTGTGTAGCATTTTTTCATGTGCCTCTTGCCATTTGTATTTCTTCTTTGAGTGACTGTTCATTTCTTCTCTCCATTTTTGATGGGCTTAGATGTTTTTTTCTTGTTAAGTTTTGTCAGTACCTTGTATATCTTAGATATTAGCCTCTTATCTGATGGGTATAGGGTGAATAATCTCTTCCATTCTGAGTGGCCTTTGTATTTTAGTCACTATTTCCTTTGAGGTGCAGAAGTTTCCCAGTTTAATATAGTTCCATCTGTTTATCTCTGCTTCCACTTGTTTGGATAGAGGTGTTTCCTCCTTGAGTATGCCTTTAGTCTCAGTGTCATGGAGTGTTTTACCTATGTGTTGTTCTATATACCTTATGGTTTTGGTTTTGATACCATGGTATCTAATCCATTTGAATTTGACCTTTATGCATGGTATTAGATGGAGGTCCGAGTTGACTATTTTTGCATGTGGCTCACCATTTGCTCCTTTATCAAAGATTAATTGATTTTATGTCTAGGGAATACTCAAGTCTACTCCACTGATCTGTCTTTGTTCCAAGATCATGCTGTTTTAATAAGTATTGCTTTGTAGTACAATTTAAAGTTGGGGAAAGTGATGCCTCCCATATGCCTTTTTTTTTGGTTTTTTTGGGGTCACACCCAGCAGTGCTCAGGGGTTACTCCTGGCTCCATGCTCAGAAATTGCTCCTGGCAGACACAGGAGACCATATGGGGCACTGGGATTCGAACCGATGACCTTTTGCGTGAAAGACAAATGCCTTACCTCCATGCTATCTCCCGGGCTCCCCATATACCTTTTTCTAAGGGTGGCTCTAGCTATTTGTGGGTGTTTATTGTTCTAAATGAATTGTAGAGTGTTTGATCCACTTCTTTGAAGAATGTCATGGGTTTCCTTAGAGGGATTGCATTAAATCTGTACAATGCTTTGGGGAGTGTTGCCATTTTAATGATGTTAATCCTCCCAATCCATGAGCAGGGTGTGTGTCTCCATTTCCTTGTGTCCTCCTTTATTTCTTGAAACAATAATTTGTAGTTTTCTTTGCATAGGTCCTTTACCTCTTTGGTTAAGTTGACTCCAAGGTATTGAAGTTGGTGTGACACTAACTTGGATTTTTAGTTCTGTCCTTATTTATTTCTCTGCCAATGCATCTAAGACCACTTGACCCCCAGTCTTTCTTTGTCCTTTCCTCTTAGTTTTATAGAAAAATGGTGGAATATGTGGTAAAATAAGTAATCCATGTCCCAAGGTTCTATGAAAAAGGTGAGAGCCCCAATTTAAGAGATAAAAAATACAATAAAAAGGTGTGTGTCAGGTTTTTTGTTTGCTTGTTTGTTTTGCATGGTCACAGAAAAATATGAGGAAAAATATAAAGGAAAAACCTTTGGTCTAAAAACAGGGAGACCCTACCCTTGAAGCATCCTGACATAAGGACAAATACAAGCTCTATGCATACTAAGTTGTCTAAACCCAAAATCTTTCTCTGTGGCCCCAATAAAAGATCTTCACAATCACAGTTGTGATAATCAGGTTTTTGTAGTTAGAGATACTAGTTTTTGTACAGATCCTATGTCTAAGTCAGAGTGACATGGAGCATCTTCTGTAAACTAGAAAAAATTTTAATTTTGGGGGAAGATTATGATAAGTGTGTTTGTGTACATGCGTGTATATGTGTGTGAGAGAGAGGCAGATAGATAGTGACAGAATGAAACAGCTATACTTAGGATAGAATATAGAATATAGAAATAGCAGGAAATGACTTGGTCTTAGAATTTGGCAGTAGCTCCAATAATTATATAAATATATAAATATCAGGGAAAGACAGTTGAAGTTTCTATATATTTTGTCAAGTTTTGCCCAACTACAAGAGTTTTAGTTATTCTTTCTTTCTTTTCTCTCATCATTAACTTTTGGGGCCAGAGCACAGTGTAGGGGGGGCATTTGCCTTGCATGTAGCCAACCCAGGTTTGATCCTTGGCAAACCCAGGTTTGATCCTTATGGGAGTATGGTCCCCTGATAACCACCAAGAGTGATTCCTGAGCAGAGTCAGTAGTAAGTCCTGAACACTGCTAGATGTGGCCCAAAAGCAAAACACACACACACACACAATACACACACACACACACACACACACACAAAACCAAGTTAGCTTCTACTTACTGCAAAGAACTATGTAAAGAAGAGAAGGACTTACTATGAGAGTGATATTTGGAACTGATCACTCTAGACAAAACCTGGGTGCTGAAAGGAGATAAAGAGACATGCAATGTACCGTTCCATTAACGATGTGTGAACCACAGTGTCAAAAAAGAAGAGAGAGACAGAGAGAGAAGCAAAATGCCAATCCCAGAGACAAGTGGGGAAATGTGAGGGTGGGCGGGAGGGAAGCAAGGACCATTAGTGGTGGGAAAAGTTCACTGGTGAAGGGTGTTATACAATCTATGATTGAAACTCAGGTATAAACAACTTTGTGTTTAAGTATGAACATGGTGTTTAAATGAAATTTAAATTTTTAAAAAAATATCTAGTTTCTAATAAATAAAAGACATTGGTGATGTGTCACACAGATATCAATTATTTTTATATAATACAATTGATGATCTATCATCTCAACATTATGTTTTAGAAATTCAACATGGGGGCAGGCAGGTCTGATATCATGTGAATTTTCTTTAGCAATATATTCTATTTATTCTAATACTCAGGGAATTTCAATAAATAAACAACTAGTACATTATGGATTTTGACCAGCAAAACATACTGGTGAATGCTGTGGAATTCATCAATATCTTTTATCAACAATGCATTCTTCACTGGGTGAATCAAGTTTAGAATTTATCTCTCTTTGAAGCCATATTCTTTTTTATGCAAAACACACATATAAGTGTATATCATACTACATTTGTAAACAAATATACATTCATATATGAGTATATAACTACACATGGTATATACATCTACTTATGTACCACATCTACTTGTGTATAAATATATTATGTACTTCGCAATAACTAAACATTTTTCTCATATTACTGTAGTCTTTTTGTCTTTTGGTGTGGGTGATTTGGGTGAAGCCATATTCTTGTGTATTTAAGCTGATCTTATGTGGAAATTGATATTTGGAGATTCTCTGAGACTATGTGACCTCTTCGTTCATGTATAAATGTCATTCCTTTCTGATAACAATCCTTATAAAATCAAGAGTGCATCTTGGCTCTTCTATATGACCACTTAATGTTCAACCACTGCCACACAACTTCCAGGTGCTTATCAAATGTAATCAACTTTACACAGAACTTAACATGTCACTTATATGAGATTTTGTGGTTAGAGTCTTAAATGTATCGTCAAATCAAATGGTTAATCTACTTGACATTTACTCCAGCCTACTGCCTCATCCAACAAGAGACTCCATCACACCTCTCCTTGACTTGATTACCTCTGGTGGGGAGAGGAAATAATTGTCATAGCACATTCTATTCAGTTGTTGAAGAGGACTCCAGTGATCATGGTCTAGTCTGCAGTGTGTTAAAGGACTTGGAGAAATTTTTCCACTGTTGGTGAGGAAAGGCCATCCTGACACAGCATCTCATATTCAGATGGTTTCATTGTTTATTTCTTGTCGCACTTGAACCTTCTCCTATAACACATATTTAAAACAACTGGTTCACCTTCTGGATTCTCCTACCAGATCAAATATACACAATTATGCCCTTGAGTATATTTTATATGCTACAAGTTATGTACTGTTTTTGCCTGGTCTCAAAACAAGCATACATTTTCTTTTGTACCTTTTAATCTTTAACTTGATAAAAGTTCTATCTTTTTAAAGTGCAACCTTCGTAAAAAAATGTTGAAAGTGAAATAAATTCTTAAGAGAATGACATTTTACTGTAGGCTGAAGCTACAGCACAGTGTCTTATAAACAAACAAAAAAAGCTCATTTGTCAATGCAACTAAGTCCAAATGTTTGCATATATGGGCTTTTAAGAGTGAGATTTTATTTTTAAATTATATTAAATTTTAGTATTTAAGGTAATATAATGTTGATTTGTGAACATCTTTTTTTTTTTTTTTTTGGTTTTTGGGCCACACCCAGTGACGCTCAGGGGTTACTCCTGGCTATGCGCTCAGAAATCGCCCCTGGCTGGCCTGGGGGACCATATGGGGCACTGGGGATCGAACCGCAGTCTGTCCAAGGCTAGCACGGTAAGGCAGGCACCTTACCTTCAGCGCCACCGCCCGGCCCCATTGTGAACATCTTTATATTATTCAAAGATAAGATTAAAACAAAATGATCTTTTTAAATTTATTTTATTTTTGAAAGAAAATGTGTCACGTAATTTAAAGTTAATCATAAAACATTTTCTCTAGAAAAATGCAAAAGATCATTTTAAGGTCTTGCTCCTAATCCTGTTTGCTGTTTTCTTGACTTCCCAATTCTTCCATAGATAACTTTAGAATTTTTAAAGATTAATTTAAACATAACCATTAAACGTACTTAAAAGACTCCCAAACTATAAAAAGTTATTTCTTGACACAAAATACATGCAGCAAATGCCTTTATGATGGAATCAAATACCTGGGTGAGCATTTTGATTGCAAAGTTTAGCAAAACTAGAACAGAAAGAAAACAGCTCCCTGGCAAAAGCAATGAGCAGAAAGAAAATGCTATTATGCCCAAAGTAAGAGGTGTGTGTATAGGAATTGGGCATTTGTCCCTCTAATAAAAGAAACTAGCCAGCTGTTTACAGATGTGTTGCTAGCTTTAAGGTTTTCTGTCTGGTTACCATTGACATCTGGCATAACAGCATCCTGTTATCTTGAGGTTGGACCCAAGGCATAATTCAGTCATTCATCTTAGAATAAATTCACCAAGTAGGCCTTGAAAATCAGTTACTTCCTGGGGCGAGGCGAACTTGAGAAAGTTACTGCATCAGCCCAAGAAGAAGCCTTTAGAAACGACAGCATGAACTGGAATTGAAGATGGTGGAAGTAAAGATGAACTTTTTCCCTGACAGGTGACAAAGGAAAACCTAAATTTCCTCTTTCAGAATTTATATACCTAAGTTTCATTTTTCTTGTTTCCATGTCATGCCCAACAGTGCTGAAAGTAGGGCCAACTTCCAGTTTTGTATTGATGGTGGGGTTGCTTCTGATGGTATTGGGGTACCTTGAGATTTCAGGAACAGAGCCAGAAACTCCAACATCCAAAGCATGTGTTCTAGATCTTGGAAACACCTCCTTGAACCTCATAAAAGTCTCATCATTAATGGTTTTGTAAGATGCTGAATATAAATTTAGAATAGGAATAATTTTTTTTTTTTTTTTTGGTTTTTGGGTCACACCTGGCAGCGCTCAAGTGTTACTCCTGGCTCCATGCTCAGAAATTGCTCCTGGCAGGCACGGGGGACCATATGGGGCACCGGGATTTGAACCGATGACCTTTTGCATGAAAGGCAAGCGCCTTACCTCCATGCTATCTCCCAGGCCCCTAGAATAGGAATAATTTTAAGACTTTTGTGGAGTGGATACTTGTAGTAATTTTTTAAATAATAAAGAAATATTTTCCATTTCTCCTTTGAAAGAAATCTTTTATTTTACCTAATAATGATTTTCCTATTATGATTTATGTATATTTATTAAAGAAAATCTGGAAGTGCAATATACAAAGAGAATTAACATATTTGTTGCTTTATTCTGACAAAAATTTCCTATTCTTTTACTCTGTGTTAGTTCCTGAGTTTCCCATACTCTTTATTTGACTTATTTGATTTGGGTCTAAACCTGACTGTGCTCATGGGTCACTCATACCTCAAAACCACCATTCAGCAGAACCCAAATTCTAGTTCATCCCATAGGGGCTTTACTTTACTCCATGTGGCACCAGAATTCCTAAATGTGACAGGTATGAAAATATAAAATGGTGCAAAATGGTCTTATTGAAAACCAATACCAGAAACAGGACTTTATGGTACCATTTCCCATATTTCACCCTTTTGCTCTCTTAGATAATTATGTATTTTCTTTCCTCACATGTCTATTAATCTCCTTTATTTGATGATGTCACTGTCTCTTTTAAAGGGACTTTCCACCCCTAAACCTACTTAGCCCAGGATTTTTGGTTTTACAATTCCTCAAAAATTCTTTAATTGAATAGCTGTGAAATACAGAGTTAAAAAGTTGCTGATGCTTGAACTTCAATTATATGATGTTTAACACCCTTCTCTTCACCAGTGCACATTTCCGGCCACCAGAGTTCCCAGTTACCCTTACTCTCACCTCCCCCATAGTTTGCCTCTACGGCAACCACTTCTCTCTTTCTCTTTCCTTGTAGGCAAAATTGACTATCAAAAAATGGGGAAAGAGGGGCCGGGCAGTGGCACTGAAGGCAAGGTGCCTGCCTTGCCTGCGCTTGCCTAGGACGGACCACGGTTCGATAACCCGGTTCCCATATGGTCCCCCAAGCCAGGAGCAACTTCTGAGCGCATAGCCAGGAGTAGCCCCTGAGCGTCACTGGGTGTGGCCCAAAAACCAAAAAAAAGGGGGGGTGGGAGAGATTAATAGAAAGGTCCACAAAGAGGAAATAAAAATGGTCAAAAGGCACGTGAAAAATGTTCCAGGGGCATTTGAACTGCTTGTTGCCCCCCCCCCCCACACACACACACACGTCTTGCATCATCCCCAGCTGAGAAGGCAAGACCACCGCCTCCGCAGCCTTTTCTCCTCACTGTCACCCTCTGGAATAGATAGAAACTTCCTCTTCCCTCCCAGCTCCCGAATGCTGCCATTTACCCTTCCTTGGAAACAATCAACAGCACAGCAGAGAACTCACTCTCCCAAAGCCTGCCTTCTATTGGCTGCTCAGAAGCGGACTCAAAGAGGCAGAATCTTGGGTGAGTGACTTGCTTAGAAAATTCTATCTTGATAAACCTGTAGGAAAATGGGACTGGATGGAAAAGGGGAGAGGAAAAGTGGAGCTGAGGCTTTCCCATTATCTCTGCCCCTCCTGGCCCAAGTGCTCTGGAGCTAAAAGGATGGTGCCTCAATTACTGCTAACCAGAGAGACACAAGAAAGCTGGGCCTCCATCCTTGGCTAAGCACTGCCCAGTGGGAAACACATGCCTAGGTACTGCCTGAAATGAGAGGATGGCTCCTAAAATAGCTAGCTCACAAAGAAATCTGATTTTGAAACAAAATCTTCTACAAGCTGCCAAGCTAGCAGTGGAAGGGAAGGACATTAATGGAGACTGAGGAGGGTATGAAAGGCTGTGGATATCATGGAGTACAGTCAGTCTCCTTGCTCACTCCCCCTTTGGGGATCTGGTACGGAAAATTCATGCCTTTTAGGCATAACTCTGCCCCTTGGCTATCCCCCACTCCATCTCTCTTGGACCCCTGTCACCTCACATCCTCCCTCTTGCCACCCTCCTGAGGCCTGTCCCAGCTTTTGCAGCATCTTAGGAAATAGTGAAACCAGAAAATGAAAGCCATCTTGGAAGGCACAGAGACAAATATTCCCACCATCTCTTTGCCACAATCTGAAAAACCAGGTTAGAACTGACAGCTTCCACGTGCAAATGTCTGCTGTAGCCCTAAGTCAGTACTTTCTAGGTCCTTCCCAGCTCTTCCCAAACTCTTCAGGGCCCTAACAAGAGCAACAGATCAATTAAAAAATGAAATTGATAAGGAGGTAAAGAATGGAGGGAGCACTAGCTCGTAGGTTGAGGGAACTTGGTGCGGGTAGTAAGATCAGAGGTGAACACTGGATGCCTGAAAGTCTGTTAGCAGCATTATAAATCATTAAGCTAAAAAAAAAAAAACACCATAGTTTAAAACTCATGCTTCCTAAGATAATGATGGAAGAAGCAGCCACTTTGGTGGACAGTGTGACATTGGAAAAGTAACTACATGAAACTCCTTCATCACTAGTATTGTAAAAAGAAAAAAAAGTGTTTTAGATAAAAGAAAATAACAATAAATAAAAGTATTTTAGATGAGATTAGGTGCATTCAGGGTGTTATGGTCATAAACAATCAAAGGTTTTTTTTTTTCGGAGGAGAGGGGTTTTGGGCCACACCTGGCGGTGTTCAGGGGATACTCCTGGCTGTCTGCTCAGAAATAGCTCTCGGCAGGCACAGGGGACCATAGGGGACACGGGGATTCGAACCAAGGTATTTTTAAAGACTTCTTTGCTAACCATGATCTTCTATATTACAGAATTTTCATATTTAGTACTTTAAATATTTTGCTTTTTGGGTTTTTTTTGGGGGGGGTCACACCCGGCAGCGCTCAGGGGTTACTCCTGGCTCTATGCTCAGAAATCGCCTCTGGCAGACACAGGGACCCATATGAGATGCTGGGATTTGAACCACCATCCTTCTGCATGAAAGGCAAACGCCTTACCTTCATGCTATCTCTCTGGCCCTCATACTTTAAGTATTTTAAGTATAAATAGTAGTTAATGAATAAAAATAATATGGAATATCTAAAGTCATACTGAAAAATAAGAAACTAGATGAGAGAGAGAGAGAGAGAGAGAGAGAGAGAGAGAGAGAGAGAGAGAGAGAGAGAGAGAGAGAGAGAAGAAAAAACCTGCCCCAGAGACAGGCAGAGTGGAGGGCCAGAGAGAAACTGGGGAAATTGGTGGCAGGAAATGTTTAGTGGTGAAGGGTGTTGTACATTGTAAAATTGAAACTCAATTATGAACTTTGTAACGGAAAAAAAAACCCAACTGTATTATAAACAACCTTGTAACCACACTGTTTAAAGTAATTTAAAATATATTATCTAATTGAATCCAATAATGATAAAAAATTTCACTATGACAATGTTGAATTTAACCTGGGATAAAAGAATGATTTAATGTACACAAATTAATGAATGTAAGATAACATATCAATCAAGGGAAAGCTAAAAAATAAAGAAACTAGATGGTATTTCATTATCTGTTTCTAAGTTGAAACTGTAATTAAAAAAAAAACCATAGTAATCAAAATAGCATGGTACTGGAATAAATATAGGCCCTCTCACCAAAGGGTCAAAATAAAATACTCGGGGCCTGGGAGATAGCATGGAGGTAAGGCGTTTGCCTTTCATGCAAAAGGTCATCGGTTCGAATCCCGGTGCCCCATATGGTCCCCCGTGCCTGCCAGGAGCAATTTCTGAGCATGGAGCCAGGAGTAACCCCTGAGCACTGCCGGGTGTGACCCAAAAAAATAAACAATAAAAATAAAAATAAAATAAAATAAAATACTCAAGGACAAATCCCCATATCTATGGACAACTCATTTTTGATAAAGGAGCAGAGAACAGTTTGGAAAACTGAATACTCACATGTAAAAAAAATTAAATATGGAGGCATACTCATAACTTACACAAAGTCAATTTAAAGTGGATCAAAGAACTTGAGCCCTGTTGTAATCTGATCCCAGGTGAGGTTCTCTAACGGAGGTAGGGAGGACGAGTTCTCTCTCCTCCAACTTGGAGAACGCGTCTACCACCCAGTAACCAGCGGTTCTGAGGTGAATCGGCGAGTGAACAGCTCACGGAGAGTCAGACTTGTCGAAATATCAGCTTTATTCGGTGGAAATAACTGAGGTCCAATGACCCAGCGTCAGTTCCAACCCAAAAAGCCCTCCAGCCTTTCACAGACTTCTCTTTTATACATTAGAGTCAGGTACCACCCTAGGGTAGGGGCAGAAAGCCGGGTCCCACCCTAGAGTAGGGTCCAATCACTGATCAGGGTAGGATCAGGGTGGGTCCAGAAAGCCACCCTAGAGTAGGGTCCAATCACTGATCAGGGTGGGTCCAGAAATGTTTATACATAGAAATTCCAAATCATGATAAGATTAGAAATGTTTACATATGCAACAGAGCCCTTACTGGAAACTATAAAGTATATTAAGGCAAATATAGAAGAGTTTTCAAAGATTTGTATCCCAAAGGGGTTATTTAATGATTGACAAAGGCAACAGGATTAAAAAAAAAAAAACCATTGGGGCCAGCGAGGTGGCACTAGAGGTAAGGTGTCTGCCTCGCAAGCGCTAGCCAAGGAAAGATCACGACCGCAGTTAGATCCCCCGGCGTCCCATATGGCCCCCCCAAGCCAGGGGTAATTTCTGAGAGCTTAGCCAGGAGTAACCCCTGAGCATCAAACGGGTGTGGCCCAAAAAACAAAAAAACAAAACAAAAATAAACATCAAGTTCAAGAGTTTCTGCATAGCAAGAGAAACATTGACTAAAATGTAGACACAACTAACTAAATGGGAAAAATTATTTGCATTAAATACATCAGATAAAGAATTGATATTCAGGAAATATAAAGAACTCACAATTATCAACAAAAATATTAAAAACCCTATAAAATGGATAAAGGAAATAAACAGGCATGTATCTGAGAAAGACAAATGAGGGAACGGAGCAGTGGCACAAAGGGGTATGACGTCTGCCTTGCCCAAGCTAGCCTAGGACAAATGGCTGTTCGATCCCCCAGAGTCCCATATGGTCCCCCAAGCCAGGAGCGATTTCTTTTTTTTTTTTTTTTTTTT
>PVKC010002122.1:0-45468 GCA_004027635.1 Crocidura indochinensis | reverse complement strand
TTTGTATTGTTGTGGGGTTTCAAATACCTTTTTCATGTCCTCCCTCAAACTGAGGCTGAAAGCCACTAGGACTCCATCCATTCTCAGCATATGTTTTTAAATTAATTATTATTTTTATTTTTTCCCTTAATCTTTACCCCATTCTATTGCCTATCTCTCCCTCAAACAAAACCACGTAACTCGATTTATCTAGGTTAGACTCTCAAATAGAAAGAGAAACAAGGGAGGGCACCAGGACCAAACAGATGTATGATCACTGATAGTAAGCTGAAGAAAGAGAGGACCACCTACTCTAGCAGCCTAGGGGGGAGGATTGTAGGGGATATGGGTTGCAGAAAGGGAACGGGGGAGGGGGAGGACAAGTTTGGTGGTGGGTATTCCCATGATTTAATGTTAATATGTACCTAAAATACTAATATGAAAGATATGTAAGCCACTATGATCAAAATAAAAAATATATTAAATAAAAAAAATAAAAACAAACAGGGGCCCGGGAGATAGCATGGAGGTAAGGCGTTTGCCTTTCATGCAAAAGGTCATCATTTCGAATCCCGGTGCCCCATATGGTCCCCCGTGCCTGCCAGGAGCAATTTCTGAGCATGGAGCCAGGAGTAACCCCTGAGCATTGCCGGGTGTGGCCCAAAAACATACAAAAAACAAACAAACAAACAAAAAAAAGGTAGAGGGGATAGTAGGATACTGACATTTGGGTGCCGAGAGTACTTTGGAGCGCTGTGAAACTGTATTCCTAAATAAAAGGTGCTGTAAATCAACACTAGTCTATTATAATGGCCAAATCTGAGAAAACAGCCTTCCATTGCTGGGTGTTTTGAAACAGAGAATGAATCCATCACAAAAGCAGTACTTGCTTGCGCCTTTCATATAGAAAAATTATTTAGTTAAAAAAAGGAATAGTGTTGCCCACTCCCACCTTTACCTTTGCTGACATTCTGGTGACTCTGAATTGTCTATCAGGACCAAAAAGTGTCTTCAGGAAAGGTCTGGGCTAGTCTATGCACTGCTTGGAGATCAAAAAGTTATAGCCCCACAAGAAGCAGTGCGAGATTTGCTCCATGAATGAGCCAGTCTATGAATGTACCTTTGAAAATACTGTCAGTCTTTGTTAACAGGATGATAAGAAATTTCTTATTTTTATATAAAATGAATAATTACCTTCATTCTTCTTTGGTAGTTATGAGATAAAGAATAGAAATAAAACTCTACCGTTTAAGTTACTGATTCTGGAAATAAAAAAATTTAATTCAGTTTCACTTAAAAAATACACACAGTATCCTCAGTCCTACAATGAACCATTGACAACATTTTCACATACAGAAAGCTTAAGTACATTCGACTGTTGACAAATGTCTCCATATAGACTTACATTCATGTGAAGTACATGAACTCTATGACTATTTATGACTTTTATATCTGGTATCTCTTAAAACTAATATGTAATGTTTATCAAAGTTAGTTTAGATATGGTTTGTTAGTAGAGAGGCTCCTGAAGAACTTTAATAGTTGTAATCCTATGAGAATTAAATAAGTTTTCTAAACGTAAGCTTAGAGCTAAGTCTCTAGCAATTTAAATTTCTCACTGGCAATGCACAGAATTCTCATGACATTGAAAGGTTTAGTAGAAGGAGTTATCTCATGTGGTTATTCTCTGTGCATTGGGGGGAAGCACCAAAAAATAATATTTTTACAAAATAGATGAAATCATAGCACAATAATCCAATTTTCTTTAAAAATTAAGCACTTGGAACATGCACTTATTTCAAATGTCCAATCAGTTTTTGTTTTTGGGCCACACCTGACAGAGCTAAGGGATTACTGTTGACTTTGTATTCAGGAATTCTATCCTGGAGGGCTTGAGGGACTATATGAGAGGATGGGGATCAAACCTCAGTTGGCCACATGTAAGGCAACGACCTACCTATTATATTATCTTTCCAGCCTCCAAATATGCAATTTTATTTTAATTGTTTTCCGATTTTTAAGCAAAGTGAGATCAACTATATAGTAGAGATATGTATGAATGAAAATGGCAACAAAAAAGACAAAACATAATATCTACTAATTACAGAACTCAAGTATTCTTCTCACATTGATTTCCGCTTGAAAACTGAGTTCCTTGGATCTAAAAATAACAAAATAAGTGTGTAACACTTATAAATCTGTCAACTATAGCTCATATAAAGAAACTCTAAATATATCATTCTTACTAAAATATGAAGCAAAAGTTTTCCTGATAAACCAAAGCACCTTACATAAGGAAATATATTAAAAAAAAGTATTTTCTACAAATTAATATACAAATTATGTGCACAGAGATAAAATAATCCTTCCCAAATAGGTAATATTGAAAAAATCCAAAGAAAACAGATTAAAAAAACCATATGCTAATATTCCAGTTATTAAATATTGCAGCATACATATGAATCTAACAACCAGAAAGAAAGCTTCTGATCTAAATGGTCAGTGAAATATCTTTGGAAATAGACTTCAACAGAAGTTCTCAATATGCATCCTGTTCATCCAATTTTAATCTAATCTACTATATGTGTTTTATGCTCATGATGATATCCTGTGAAACAGAAGTTTCCAGAGGCCTTCACACACGTCCTTAAGTAAAGCATTATTGGTGAGGTACTGGCACAGGCTAGGTGGCCTTCATGTTATTTTTCTGTTGCACAGGCACATGGTAAACAAATTAAGAATAACAGATCTTTAACACCATACAGTTTGATATTTATAAGATTCTTATAGTAAACACTGTTGTATAGATTTCCATATCATGAATGAAAGTTCCTGTATCTATAAATAATTCACTAGATTTAACACATTTTTAAAAGATTGAATATACAGATGTGTATAGAGAAATGAATTGTTTGCATTGATAGCTTGCAGTTAAGGTTTATTACATGTCTTTTCCTATTGGACATGAGCTTTTTGTAGGCATAAGAAGTTTCAGCTTCTACTAAGATGTCACTTCTTTTTCACAGTTTTTTGCGCTTCTGCTTTGCTAGTTACACTTTTTTTCCTAGATGAGGTATTAGGAACAACTGCATTGGAGGGTACACTGGTAGCTGTAAAAAAAAGAAATTTTTTGCTGAGATTTCTCACAATCAATTTGTTCTAACAATGCTGCCTAGTGACCAAACAATTTACTTTGCTGTAACTATGCTGTACACACACACACACACACACACACACACACACACACACACACACAAATATTTTGTATAAAATATTTTTATACTGTAAACAAACAGCATTTTAACCTATTAGAGTTCAACAACAAATTGAAAAGGAATGTTAGTGAACTGTTTATAAAACAAATGCAATACTTTTATAATTAAAGACTGTCACAAATATATATTTATATATATTTATATGTCATTAGGTATATATTTTATGCATATATAGATATATAGTAGACCTAGAAACTTTTCTATAATTATTCATATGTACCCTATTAGGAATATCTATATTGAAATCTAATAGAAAGTCAGAACTGAGGCTGAAATTCATCCTTTTTCTTATATAACATCTATTTTCTCCCATATTTCCCATTTTCTCACTTTCCAGAATTATTATTCACTTATAACTTAACCTTTATAACCAAATATCAAGCCCAAGCAAAATAAGAAATAAAATAAGAAAAACAAGAAATTATATTCTGGCTGAGATGGGAAATGATTTACAGAATAATCCTCTCTGACATTAAGCATAAACTCTGGGAAAAATATGATTAACTACTTGAAGACAATGAAGAATGAATAAATGTATGCATAAATTAGAAAACAATCAAAACATAGAACTGGAGGCTCCCACCCATAAAAACTATTTGGTCTAAGGTTAGGATTCAGCCTGTACCAATTTAAATGGCTAGAACATAAAATAAAATGAAATATATAAAACCCTCAGCCTTAGAGCCAGACAATAGTACAGTGGTTAAGATAAAGTACAAATAAGCTTCAAAGAATACTCATCTGATAAAGGATTTATATTTAAGATATACAAGGTACTGGCAGAGCTTACCAAGAAAAAAACATCTAACCCCACCCATATAAAGTGGGGGGAAGAATGAACAGACATTTCCTCAAAGAAGAAATAGGATGAGGAGGAGGTGGGAGGAGGAAGGAGAAGAGGGAGAAGAAGGGGGATAAGAGAAAGAAGAGACAGAAGAGGGAAAAAGAAGAAATAATACAGATAGCCAAAAGGCACATGAAAAAAATGCTCCACACCACCAGTCATCAGAGAGATGCAAATCAAAACTATGATGCACCATCTCACGCCACAGAGACTGGCACACATCACAAAGAACAAGACCAATTAGTGCTGGCAGGGATGGAGGAAAAAAGGGATTCTCATTCATTGCTGGTAGGAATGTAGACTAATCCATCCTTTTTTGGAAAACAATATGGAGATTCCTCAAAAAACTGGAAATTGAGCTCCAATATGATCCAGCAACATCACTTCTATGGATATACCCTAAGAACACTATTTTTACAATAGCCAGAGTCGGGAAGCAACCCAGGTGCCTCACAACAGCTGAGTGGCTAAAGAAACTAGTACAACTACACAATGGAATACTATGGAGCTACTGGGAAAAATGAAGTCATGAAGTTAGCCTATACATGGATGGACATAGAGACCATTATTCTGAGTGAAATGAGTCAGAGGAGGAATATAAAAAATAAATAAATAAAAGAGTGGTAATATCCAGAGACGAAGGAGACAAGGAGTCGGAAGTCTAGTCCATGGTAGAAAGATTGCCACAGAGTTGAGAGTGTAGAGAAGGGTCTACAAAGAAAATGATAGCTGGAAATGATCATAAAGAAACAAGAAAGCAGATAATTTAGGTAAAATGAATAATTTTTACATATTTTTCAAAAGTACCATACCTACTAAAACCATCACAGAATCAAAATTCAATCCATCAAAATTAAAGAAATAACAATTTTACAATTTTATTTTCCAGAGAATAGAAGAGGTAAAAATCTCCCAAATAATTTTGAGGCCCATACTACCATTATACAAAAATTTGAAATAAATTACCAAGAATAATTAAATCACAAAATACACAAATACAGGTAATAAAATGAATGTGGAAATTTTTTTTTGGGGGGGGCCACACCTGGTAACGCCAAGGGGTTACTCCTGGCTATGCGCTCAGAAGTCGCCCCTGGCTTGGGGTACCATATGGGAAACCGGGGGATTGAACCGCGGTTCGTCCTAGGCTAGCACAGGCAAGGCAGACACCTTACCTCCAGCGCCACCGCCTGGCCCAAATGTGGAAATTTCTTTCTTTCTTTTTTTTTTTTTTTGGTTTTTGGGCCACACCTGGTGACACTCAGGGGTTACTCCTGGCTATTCGCTCAGAAGTCGCTCCTGGCAGGCACAGGGGACCATATGGGGAACCGGGGGATCGATCCGCGGTCCGTCCTAGGCTAGTGCAGGCAAGGCAGGCACCTTAACCTCCAGCGCCACTGCCCGGCCCCCATGTAGAAATTTCTAAATATGGAGTTTAAGGCCAGAGTGATAGTACAGTGGATAAAGGTGATTGCCTGGAATGTGTCTGACTTTGGATTGCTCCCCAAAATCCAATATAGTCCCCCAAACACAGCCAGATGTGATTTCTGAGTGCAGAGACAGAAGTAATACCTGAACACAGCTGGATATGGGTCCAAAATCACAGCAATACAGTAACAATACAAAAATGACAACTCTGGTGGTTGGAATTCCCCTGATTCAATGTCAATATGAACCTAAAATATTACTGTGAAATATATGTACCACTTTGGTCAAAACAAAAATTATTATAAAAATAGAGATTAATAAAATATATATACATATAAACATATAAAAGTATGTTTATATGGTTTATATGTGTATATATGTATATACATTGTATATGTACAAAAATAGATATTGTATATGTAAAAAAATATATATACATGGGGCCCGGGAGATAGCATGGAGGTAAGGCGTTTGCCTTTCATGCAAAAGGTCATCGGTTCGAATCCCGGTGCCCCATATTGTCCCCCGTGCCTGCCAGGAGCAATTTCTGAGCATGGAGTCAGGAGTAACCCCTGAGCACTGCCGGGTATCACCCAAAAAAACCACAAAAAAACACACACACACACACAAAAAAAACATATATACATATATAAGTATATACATATATATTTACACATATGTGTACATATGTATATGTATATATATTTATGTATTTTTAAAAGCAGGGAGTTGAGAGACAGCTTTAAGGCTATCTTGTGTATCTTGCCTAGAAGAGGACTGTTGTGATCCCCAGAAATCTAGAGACGTCAAGCACAACCATTAGCAATCCCTGAACACCAAAGTTGAAAACACCAGAGTAGCTCCTGAACACTTCTGTGTGTGACCCAGAAATCAAAGACTAAGGCATGAAACTACAGAAAACGTTCATGTTCATGACCAAGTAGAGTTTGTTTCAGAGGTGCAAAATTGGCTTAAGAGGGGCCAGAGCAGTGGCGCAGAGCAGTAAGGCATCTGCCTTGCTGGAGCTAGCGTAGGACGGACTGCAGTTCAATCCCCTGCCGTCCTGTACGGTCTCCCAAGCCAGGAGTGATTTCTGAGCACATAGCCAGGAGTAACCCCTGACCGTCACCAGGTGTAGCCCAAAAAAGACAAACAACAAAAAAAGATTGGCTTAAAAAATCTACATAGAACCACATTCATTTCATCTTCATTAAATACATGTATAAAAATTGCATTAACTATGTCATGCAGAGAACAGTAATATGCCAGATTCAAACAATATTTACATCAAGGTGTACTAAATACTAGTTAGATGGCATAAACAAACCACGATTTCTTGGCAATGTTCTTCAACTAAGCACAGAATGACTGCAGAGATATGAAGACTGGTGAAAATGAGAACAAGAAAGAGTAATGAGTCCCCATGTCTGTGCACAGCCAACTCCATACAGTCACTTAAGTTATTGGAAGAGATATAAACCAAGCCATGAACAATTATGGGTACACCAGCCATAGTGTTGAAAGATGGAAATCTTGGGAGGAGAGGGCATGACAAATCCCTACCCTGCTGAAGCCACAACAGCTATGCCCATCACCCATAATCACTGGTTGGTTTATGGCCCTACTTCACCACTCCTCTATGGTTCTGCAGAGACAGTAATCTGACCAAAAGTCCAGGTATGCTGATATAATATTATTAGAACTTTTCTTGAAGTGAATGCAAGCACCCTCCATGACTTCTCATACTTCCAGAAGAAGTCCTGGCAGCTAAAAATATGCCCTACAAAAGCCACAGTATCAGCAATAATGGTTGGAATCCCTGGACCCTGGGGCTATGTATATGACAACTCCATTTTTGTTCAATACTGTCATCTCAGTACAATTTTGACACCAATGTGTATCTGAAGCCATCTACTGTTCAGAAACAAATGATGTAACAGAATGGTCAACAAGAGTGTACTAAACCTTCTGACAATGACTTAATAACCTCAGTGGACATATAATAATTTTCAAAAATTTGCTTGTTACTGTACTCTTTTTTTTACCTTCTTCTTTATTCTACTTCTTTTTTGGGCCACAGAGAGTAGTGCTCAGGGGTTGCTCTAGGATCTGTCTTCAGAAATTACTCCTGGCAAGATCAGAAGATCATATGGGATGCTGAAGATAAAACCTGGGTTGGCTGCATGCAAAATAAATACCCTATTTGCTATGCTATTGCTCTGGCCATTTTCTTTATTTTCTTGCATTAATAATTTTACTCCCACTTATCTGGAAATGTGTATTATGATCAATTACGTCAAATATGCGTTACATATTCTTTCCTTGGTTTTTGGGTCACACCCAGTGGTGCTCAGGAATTACTCCTGGCTCTGTGCTCAAAAATTACTCCTGGCAGGCTCAGGGACCATATGGGATGCCTAGGATTGAAGCCAGGTCTGTCCCAGATCATCTGCATGCAAGGCAAATGCCCTACTGCTGTGCTATCGCTCTGGCGATATGTGATATGTATGTATATATATGTGATGCATATTCTTTAAATAAAGTAAATTAAAATTTAAAGAGTGGTAAGATAAATTTCTTTAAAAATATTTTTAGTTAAGTTACTATGAGATAGTTAAAAAGTTGTTCATGACTGAATCTCAGTCATTACAAGGTCCAAGACACATTTTTCTCCACCGATGTCCCAAGTTTTCCTCCAACTGTCCTCCCTGCCTGTTTCTATGCAGATATTTTTCTCCACTCTCTTCCTTTCTTCTCTTTTAGACACTGTGGTTTGCAATACTGCTCCTGAAAGGGTATCATATCATTTTACCTTCTATCAGCACCCATAAGGGTAGAGAACAGACCACTATGATAATAAAAGTAGAAAATAGGCTGGATTCCCTATAATATAGAACTGAGGTCAGAGAAGAAAAAACCCTAAAAGGAACAGCAAATTGGAGGGAACAGGAGCAAGGGGTCTCCAGTATTCCAGCAGGGAAGAAGTGTGGAAGTGTGGCATTCATACAGATTTAATCAAATGGGAGGTAAGAGGAGCCAAGGGGCCTCTGGCGCACTGGTGGGGTAGGAGTAAATGTGGCATATGCACAGATTTAATCCAGAGACAATACCACTGCAAGCAGGACATCCAAAGTACAACCACCTAACTTTAAAAATGTGTCTATCATGGAGGCAATTTGGGAGGAAAGCGGGAACCTGGGGATACTGGTGGAAGGGATTTGACAGTGGTGATAGGACTGATGCTGGAACCTTGTGTATCTGAAACAGAACTTTAAATAACTATTAATCACAGTGAGGAAAAAATAAAAAAAAAAAAGAGGGGGGAGAAAGGAAGGGAAAGAAGGAAGGAAGAAGAAAGGGAGAAATCCCTCTCTGAGATAGAAAAATATGAACTTTCAAACATCAAGAGTAGAAGAATGAAATATGCAAATAATATCGAAACAGAATAATGTCTTAGGAACTTTGGATAAGGAAACATTTAAGGAACAATCAACAAGATAAAAATTATGTCTAGAAGCTAAAGGAAAGAAAGTTGGTGAGAAAGTTAACTGCACAGTCTAATCATTCTCATTTTGGGACTGAGAATGGAGAGAGTAAAATTTATTGAAGAGAAAAAATCTTGTAAAAAATATTAAACTTATGTACAGACTACTGCAAAAAGAGCAAACGAGGACTAAAATGTTTATTGATGAGTATTTTTAATTAACAGATGAAGGGAAAAGAGAAAGACAGGTGATAGGAAAAAAAATTCCCAAAACCCAGATAATATGTCAATAGGCTAAAATAACAGAAAGCCCCTCTAGATTCATTCTTTACATTCCAAATATACAATGATCTTTTTAAAAAACATCTTACATTTAAAGAGCCAGTAGTATTACTATGCTTATTCCTATGCAGACCCTACAAAATCAAACCAATTCCTAACCTGTTTTGCTGCTTGCTTTAGATGCCTTTAATGTGCTTGCAGGAGCTGGGAGGACCTTTGCAGGTGTATATGTATTTAAAGAGACCTTTCTTCTCATTCCTGGACTGACACGGGATGATGCAGTGGCTGAAAAAAAAAAAGTGGCGATTTAATAATTTTCTGTCAAGTCTAGCTTTAAGTTTTAGATGCTTCACTACTTCATGGTCCTATGAATATGCATGAGTAGGAGAGAACAAATTAGGTAAGGGCTATAGAACAAATTCAGGAAAACCATTCTCACTATAAAAAGTTACTTCATGTTCTTAGCCATATCATGTTCTGTTACAGAAAAACATCAGTACCATTTACTAACAACAGAAAGTCAACAAGAAAAAAGTAAGAGACTAAGTAAGAATTTTATGCTGCCATACCACAAAGTCAGATTCCTTTTTTTTTTTTTAAGGTAAAATAGATTTTATTAGAAGGGGAAGGGGAGGAAAAAAGATAAAAAAAGAGAGAGAGAAATGAGCATTCGAAAATATGTATTTAACTCAAGGGAGAGAACAGGCTTCTCCAAAGGCAACATAGACAACACATGGGCCTCAAAGTCAGATTCTTGAGTAATAGCAGAGAGCTGAAGACATAGTCTTAGTATCTGGGAAAGAAGATCAAAGGCTCAAACAATTTTTTTTCACAAAATATCAAGTCAGGGGCCAGAGCAGTGGCGCAATGGTAGGATGTACCTTGCACATGGCTTACCCACAATGAACCATGGTTAGATCCCCCAGCATTCCATATGGTCCCTCAATTCAGGAGCGATTTCTTAGCACATAAACAAGAGTAACCTCTAAGCATCACTGGGTGTGGCCCCAAAACAAAAACAAAACAAACCCCAAATAAACAAAAAACAAAATATCAAATCAACTAGAGATTTAGGAATAATTTACAAGCACAAAACTCTCATCTTAAGAATAAAGTAACTGGGGGCCGGGCGGTGGCGCTGGAGGGAAGGTGCCTGCGCTTGCCTAGGACGAATCGCGGTTCGATTCCCAGGTTCCCATATGGTCCCCCGTGCCTGCCAGGAGCGACTTCTGAGCGCATAGCCAGGAGTAACCCCTGAGCGTCACTGGGTGTGGCCCAAAAACCAAAAAAAAAAAAAAAAAAAAAAAAAAAAAAAAAAAAAAAAAAAAAAAAAAAAGAATAAAGTAACTGGGGGACAGCGAGGTGGCGCTAAACATAAGGTGTCTGCCTTGCAAGCGCTAGCCAAGGAAGGACCCTCGTTTGATACCCTGGTGTCTCATATGGTCCCCCAAGTCTGAGGCAATTTCTGAGCGCTTAGCCAGGAGTAACACCTGGGCATCAAACGGGTGTGCCCCCCCCAAAAAAAGAATAAAGTAACTAGATTACAAGTGAACAAAGATTGACTTTCTTTATGTATCTCAGCAGAGACAGATCTTCATGAAGAGAAATTTTGATGATTTTCCTTCTCTTTCTAATCAATGTTAAGACAATGAGAGGTGAAAAGAAAAAG
The DNA here is from genome assembly GCA_004027635.1 of Crocidura indochinensis. Lineage (NCBI taxonomy): Eukaryota > Metazoa > Chordata > Mammalia > Eulipotyphla > Soricidae > Crocidura > Crocidura indochinensis. The sequence goes on along the minus strand of PVKC010002122.1, from coordinate 34,507 downwards.
AGATACTTTTTGTTTCTTGTGCGTCTTGGGTGAATTGGGCCACACCCAGGAGTGCTCAGGAACTACTCCTGGTTCAGTGCCCTGATGATGCTTGGGACCCCATACCTGGTGCAAGGTACTGAACCTGGTGGGTAGGTTACAAGACAAATGCCTTAACTTCTCTGCACTATCCCTCAGCCCCAGCAGGGATAATTATTAAGCAGGTGCTTTAGAGAAAGGCTAGCCAGAGACAAGGAACTACAGACATGAGCTTTGAAGATTCTTAACAAAGGGAATGAGGGAGATAAAAAACAGATAACCTTGTTTTCACAGAAACTACAAGCAATAAACTGTCTTTGACTAATCAGTTGTGTGGATCCATTATAGCAAATGTGTATGTGCTATATGTGGTTGATCAGTACACCAAATGAATGTAAACAGCATTACCAGAGCTCAAGGGAGTCATTAATGAAATAATATACAAGAGGAGAAAAAGTACCTGAACATCACATATAGCAATACCACTACCAGTATGTAGCCTTTTCCAGCTTAGGCTTTATCCTATTATGTTAACTTTCTATTACTAACTTCCTAACTAATCAGCATTCCATTTTTAAGTTATCTACTAGTTATTACAAGATTACTTTTGTCCTAGGTGAAGGAGAAAACATCTGAAGAGAAAACATAATGCCTTCTCCATTGCTTTAAGCACCACAAAATCAATATAATTCCCCATTAAGATGCCATTTCCTTGATAATTAGGGTAGTGATATATTGTGCTTACTAATTATTTACTCATCACAACCCATATACCCTATTTTAATATTTGAAAGAAAAAAAGATTCAGCTTGGGTTTAGTCTTGCTTGACCATGAACTAGTTAACTTCTCATTAGCATTTTAAGTTTTTACCCTCAGCTATATTTGTTTTCTCAATATAGTTCCCTTAATTGGAAATGGCAAGAAAATTAAGGAAATGAAAGGGAATGAGTATAGTTGGAAGCCATGATATAAAGAGCTAATCAAAACATGAATAGCAATGTGGTATCCTATTCTCTCCCAACAAATAAACTCCGATAGATTCATTATGAAATAGAAATATCATAGCATTAACTATTAAAAATTTTATATATATTTGTCCTAAGTAGTCTATCACAATTCTCTTTCCAGAGAAAACAGATGTAATTTCTGCTGTTAGTATTACCTTTAAGTCATTCATTTCAAAGGTGATATAAATGGAGATAGCATGTAGGTAAGGCACTTGCCTTTCATGCAAAAGGTCATCGGTTCGAATCCCGGTGCCCCATATGGTCCCCCGTGCCTGCCAGGAGCAATTTCTGAGCATGGAGTCAGGAGTAACCCCTGAGCACTGCCGGGTGTGACCCAAAAACCACAAAAAAAAAAAAAAAAAATGGTGATATAAATTCTAAATAGCTTTGATATGCACTCTAAGCTCATTGTTACCAGGAAATATCTTCCTTCATCTGAACACTGCAAATCCCTACTTAGACAAGCAGTGAAGCAGCAAGAACAATGAAAGGGAAGAGGAAGAGGGCAGCAAACAAACGTAATTTTAGGTTTTCTACAAAATCTGAGGCACAGAACTATTTATTTAAAAATTGATTTGGGGGTTTCCCAAGCAGTGCTAGGGGTTCTTGGGGGTATATCCCAAGTGCTTATAAAGCTATGTGGTATTGGGATCAAATCCAAGATGTCAGGCAAATGTTTCCACCCCTTGGGCTATAATCTCAGCCCAGAACTCTCTATGCTATTAGCAGAGAATAGAAAATGAAGTAAACATCCTTCATTTCCCAGACTTATAGTTTAGCTTAGAAATGCTGCATCATTTGATGTATTATTAACTCGCATCATCACCCACATTCATATGCAAATTTTGAAGTTTAAGCCTGCTTCCTCAAGCAATTTCTGAAGTGCCTAATTTTAGAATAGCCACACCAAAATATCACTCCTGCTCCTATTAGTTATTAGAAACGAATATTTACTATAGTGGAAGAATAGCAAGGAGAAACACAAGGAGAAACATGTACAAAGAGAACAGTAAATTAGAACACTGAAAAATACTACAGAGTGGAGGCCAAACAAAGGAAGGGGAATATCAGTGAAACAAAAACCTTTAATTCTAAGACCTCCAATTCTATTCTCAGGAGAAACATATTTAAACGTTTCTCACAAAAAGGAGCATGGTACACACAGGAAGTTTGAAAAATTTTTAATATTATAAGGATTTGGAAAATACTTAAACGAACTGAAAACTCTTAAAACAATCACTTTTCAATGTGCTAACGGATTAAATAGAGTTGAAAAAGACAAAGAATCTTCTGATGACTTGTGGCATAGAAACAGCTGACCATTGGGGCTGAAGAGATAGCATGGAGGTAAGGCGTTTGCCTTTCACGCAGAGGGTCATCAGTTTGAATCCCAGCATCCCATATGGTCCCCCATGCCTGCCAGGAGCAATTTCTGAGCATGGAGCCAGGAGTAACCCCTGAGCACTGCCGGGTGTGACCCCCCCCAAAAAAAAAAGAAATAGCTGACCATGAATTCCTTTCCTTCCAATCACATATGTCTTCAAATAGTTTCTGAGGAGCAAATTGTGAGTGAGAATTGCAAACTGCTATTCTAATACACGACAAAAGAATAAAGAACAAAATATGGAGAAACTCTTAACAATGGGTGTTGGGAAAAATGGATGGAGACATGCAAACAGCAACAACAAGGTTACAGCATTCTCATATAACTTGCACAAAAGTTAACTGAAAATGGATCAAAGACTGAGATGTTCCCTCCAAATCTATAAAAAGAAAACACGCAATGACCCCATGGTATTGGCTTCTGGGTTGTTCAATGATTTGATTCTATTGGTAAATAACAAATAGCTCTACTATTACATAAAAATAAAAAGTTGATACTGTGAAAAACAAAAACCAAAAGCATATCCCACTGAATGGGAGAAAATTTCTGTATACTATATAGATCATACTAAGGACAACTATCCAACATAGACCAAGAACTCATAAAACTTAAAAATAAACTAAAAAATCTAAACTTTTTTTTGGTGGGGGGAAGGATTTGGGGCCATACCCAGTGACACTCAGGGGTTACTCCTAGCTATGCGCTCAGAAATTGCTCCTGGCTTGGGGGACTATATGGATCGCTGGGAGATGGGACTGCAGTCTGTCCTAGGTCTTCCTGGGGTCTCAAACTCGCGGCCCGTTTCCAGCCCTCCATACAACATTTTGTGGCCCTGCCCTTCTTTTGTTTTAGTTGTCTGGGCCACACCCCCCAATGTTCAAGGCTTACTACTGACTTTGCACTCAAGCATCACCCCAACTTTGCCTCCTGCGGTCCCCAGGTAAATTGAGTTTGAGACCCCTGCCTACGCTACTGCTCTGGCCCCTAAAACATTTAAACTTAAAAAAATAAACTTAAGGGGCCGGAGAGATAGCACAGTGGTGTTTGTCTTGCAAGCATCTGATCCAGGACCTAAAGTGGTTGGTTCGAATCCCAGAATCCCATATGGTCCCCTGAGCCTACCTGCCAGGAGTTATTTCTGAGTAGATAGCCAGGAGTAACCCCTGAGTGCCGCCGGGTGTGGGCCCAAAACAAAATCAAACAAACAAACAAAACAACTTAAAAATCAAACTATGGGGAAGTATGCTGAACTGACTTCTCCAAAGAAGACATACATGGGTGACTGATAGGCACATGGAGAAATGTTCACCATCACTGACTATCAGAAAACACAAAGCAACTGGACAGTGAGACACCATCATACCAGTAGTAAAGCATCTATCAAAAAATGCCAGACAACAAATGCTGGTGGGGTGTGGAAAAAAGAAACCATCATGTGCTACCAATTGTAAGTTAATTAGAATTCACTGAGTTTAGCTCCAGTGGAAAACAAAATGGAAAGATTTAAAACAATTTAATATAGAACTACAATATAACCATAGCTATTCCAGGAGCACAAAAGCACCCAAGATATACCTGCAATCTATGTTCACTGCAGTGCTGTTAACAATAGTTTAGATGTAAAAATGTTAAGTGTTCAACAATATATGAGTGGATGAATAAAATGTGGTATATATTATCTCACATCAACACACCAAAACCGGAAAAGAACAGTGTCAGAGAAATATAGGCAGCCCTCATCCATAGCTGGTGGGAATACAGATTGGTCTAAACTTTTGGGAAAAAATATACACTTCTCAAAAAAGCAGAAATTGATCTTCCATATGACCCATCAATTTTATTTCTTCATGTTTACCCTAAGAATCCAAACACTTAATGCTGCAAAGACATTTGCTCTCATTGCAGCACTGTTCACAACAACAAAAATCTGTAATTCAGCTGAAATTTCACAAATAGTTGAGTGGATAAAGAAACTATCGTCCATATCCAGTGGCCCTCAAACTACGGCCCGCGGGTCACATATTGTATTTGTTCCTGTTTTGTTTCTTCACATCAAAATAAGATGTATACAGTGTGCATAGGAATTTGTTTGTAATTTTTGTTTTTACTATAGTCTGGCCTTCCAATGGTCTGAGGGACAGTGAACTGGGCCCCTGTTTAAAAAGTTCGAGGACCCCTAAATTATATACAATGGAATATCACTTGGCTATAAGAAAAGATGAAATCATACAATTTACTGGTAGGTTGGTGAATCTGGAGAGCAACATGCTGAATGAAGTTAGTCAGAAAGAGATAGCAAGGGAATAACAAATACCCAAAGGCAACAGAAACTGTAAAAGTACTTAGTAAAAGTACTTCATTGTGGAAGGTAGGTTTGGGAATAGAATAAGGTATCTAGGGGACACTGGGTCAATGCTGTTGCTATTGATCTACTTTCAGTGGCCTCCTTTCCTCTCTCTACCTATCTTTACTGCGTACATGTGCTTGCTCCGTTACTGGTTTCTGAGAAGTCCCCACTCAAAGACATTTCCTGATATGGGACTGCTGGGAGCACTTTTGAAGACTCCAGAAGGCCAACTCAGACCAAAGTCGTGCCCTGGACTTAAGACTCCCCTGACTATTTCCAAAGAGGTAAACGGAACAAAGGGACATGTATATCTCCCTTGAGTATCTTAACAGTTATAACTCTTACTGAATATTTTATATAGTGACAATTTCACCCATAGTTTTTGTTTTTTGTTTTGTTTTGCGATTAGAATAATAGGGAATTCTGTCAGAAGAGCCTCTCTGTTTAGAGTTAATGTTAGAGCCAAATTACCGGGATTGTTGGACTTGTTCCCTTGGCCCGCATATGCACCAAGTGGCATTGTCCCCCTTTTGCATAAGCACATTAAAATGGGAAAATATTACATATGCAAACAAGTTCTTATCTAATAGAGATGGGAAGACAAAATTTGTAATGCAGTGGGGCCTTACACCTGAACACGGTCATAATGACTTGGCTCAGGCCTCCTAAGAATAGGCATTGCCATACACCTCTGAACCATGGATACCATCTACAGAAACATCCACAATTGTTTATAACATCACTAAAAAACAAACCTCTACCAAGAAGACCCTACCACTGCCCTGGCATGGACTAACTCCAAAGAGGGTTCTTAACAACAGATAACTTAGTAACAGCAACAACCTGCTTGCAGGGCAGGGCTCTCCGCATTGGCAGCTAATGGTGAGGTGAACTAGAGGACGTTCAACATCATCCAGGCTTCGATGAAGAAGAATTACAGAAACCAGAATCTTTAACTACAGAAACCTGACACCAACAACAGTGAATCTGCAAAAAAAGTTTTACCAGGACCACAGCGAATGAATCAGGGGTTGGATAGCCTAGTATCCTGGAGCCCTGGGTCAGTCTTGTGCCAGAAAATTTCAGGGGTAAGGTTTCCTTGTACTTAGGCCAAGGTTTTTCCCTTCCATTTCCCCCATATTTTGCTGGGCCTATGCAAACAACAATTGCCACCCACATAGTTTTTACTGTATTTTTTAACTCTCATCCTTTAAAAAAAATAGCAGCTTACTAAATTTTCCTCTAGTGCTTTAATAAGTTCACTGGTGATTCAATAATTTTCAAAAATGTACTTGCCACTGAACATTTTCTTTCCTTTCTCTCCCATTTCTTTAGTTTTTCTTTCAATTTTCTATTTCTTTTTTTTCTAATCATGTTGCTTTTGGTTTCCTGAAACAATTGTATTATGATCAGTTATGTCAACTATGTGAAGCATTTTCATTAATAAAACTAATTCTCACTAAAAATGCATTAATAAAACTAATTCTCACTATAAATACACAATAAAATACTACTCAGCTATAAGAAAAAGGTGAAGTCTATCTTTTGATATAACATGGACGGAATCAGAAGATTGCAAAAGAAGTCAGAAGAAATATTAGCTAATGTCATCCATTCATGGTATATAAAGAAACAAAGCAGAGGTCAAATGAAAAAAGGTTCTTAAAAAATGTATCCTTTAGACCTCAACCTCAGAAATGAAGCTAATTAGGAGAGAGAAGCAGGCTCAATGGTTAGAGGTGGAGTATGGCAGTTTGGCGGTAGGTATGAGGGTACAGTAATATTATGCCCCCTAAAACACAGACACATTAATTCTTGTAAATGAATGCTACTGCAATTAAAAAATGCTTAAAATATAATTTGTACATTATTATACTATTTGACTTCTATTGTTGAGTCCTAGCCTTTTCTTTTTTGTGAATAAAAAATAAAGAGGTGGGAAAGAGTTAATACAAGTGGAGCAACAAGTTTACATTCTACTAAAATATGCACCTTCTGTAATTCGATTTAATTTTCATTTTAATATATAATTTACAAAATATTTTCATCATTACTAGTCCCCCATAATAATAATGAATAATAATGATAATAATGATGATAATGAAGATAATTCTACTACTACTGATAACAATGATAATAATAATGATAAAAGAAGGTAAAGTTTCCTACAAATTTCAGGAGTCTTCCGTAGAACTTCATTTGATGGGCAAGCAATGGAAGCCAGAAATTCATCCACCTGCTTTAAGGACAGGGCATTATGAAGAGTTTCCAGAGGGCAAATTGATGGTACCATGGAATACAATTCAAAGCCTGGAAAAAAGAATTTTAAAATGAACAAAGAATATAAACAACTGGACAATCAACATTCCTTGATTTTAATAAAGGAAGAAAACCACTGCTTACACATTTACCTTTAGATTCTTGTACACACACATACACACATGAGATTCTGAAATCATGGCACCAAGTTACATGACAGTATGAAGTCGGAACAAAATGGGACGAAAAGTTCATTTACAATAGAGTCAGAGTATAGCATGCACAGAATTTCACTCCCTCTGCCTCTGATTTTGCTTTCAATACCAGGAGCATCTCATGTGTGAAGCTCATGGCATTATGTGCCTCTCAAGCAGGGGAACTGGAAGGAATCATGAAAAACAACCACAATGCCACTTGAAGACATTAATTCAAATACGGCCCTAGTGATACCAAAGCCAAGGATATCATCTAGCACGATTCCAGATGAATTGTTTGTTGAAGCTGAAATTAGTTTCAAAACAGATTTCACCTACCTTTACTAAATTAACGTGATAATTTAATTGCTGGAATTACCTAACAAGTTACCCCAAGTAAAATGTAATACAAAGATATTTGTAGTCAACAATGACACAGAAAAACAAAACTTTCATATAACAGATTATGTGGATTCACATTAAGACCATCAAAGAAACAAAGGTACTTCAATAAAGTCTTTTAAGAAACCAGATGTAGGCTTTTGTTTTTTATGAAAAACACCTAGTTATTTAAACTTTATTAAATAGAATGGTGTCTTTTTTTTATTTTGGTGGTCATGGGACAGGTAAGAGTCTTATGTCTTTTCTGCTGGTGCTCAGGGCTTACTCCTGGCTCAATATCAAAGATCATGCTGCAGGGACTTGTAAAAGCATATGAAATCCTGGGAACTGAACTTGGGTCAGCTGCATCCAAGATGAGTGACTACATCCTATACAATTTCTCTAGTCCCTTAACTATCTTTTTAAAACTGCTTAAACGTACTATTCAAAAAACAAGTGTCTATATCTAAATATATCCTTAAAGATCCAAGTATTAGTTCAAAGGAATTACTTTTATTACTTAAAATAAGATTTCATTCATCTTACTTATTAAAAATAAAGGGGCCAGAGAGAAGATACAGGGCATAAGGTGCACCTTACATGTGGCTGACCTCATTTGGATCCCCAGCACTATAAAGTCCCCTGAGCACCAGCAGGCACAGCCCCTGGAGGACAATGAGCTCTTCCAGGTGTGCCCTGGTGGTCTCCTGCACATCCTAGGGCTCTTGCACTAATATGCAGGCTGGTCTAAGACTCACTAGTGATCCCAGGACCTCCTGAGTACTTTTTAGGAGGTCTCCATCCCTCCCACAAAATGTCAAAATCAAACTCAAATGGACCGCGAAACTCACTGCTTTAACAGGAATGTACTCATCTTAACAATGACTGGAAAATGAATGGTTGAATTTGGGAGGAAATACTGAGCAAAGGACTGCCCAATTCTCAGCTGGAACAGGAAAAGAGATCACAAGAGAATTTAGTCTTCAAAATCAACCCTAAAGACTGCTTTTCAGGAGCAAACCAAAAGCTTGACGGAACATTACAAACACTTAAAAAAAAGGTTAAAAAATAAAAATAAAAATCCAACATTTCAAAAATGTTTATGAGAACAACAGCTAAAGCACAAAAGCACTGAAGAAATTAGTCTCGCACAAGTATTAGTTTTTAGAAATACAAAATTCATGCACATGAGCCAAACCCTTTCTAGGCATTACTCTAAACTTAGCACCCATTGCTCAGGCTGCTTCTAAGTCTTTCATAATGCACATTTTCTTACATTTGTTTGTTACAATTTTCTAACAGGCAAATGACAATATAATCCAGTACCTCTAGATATCATTTTGTCCATTTACCTTTAGTAAATGCTGTCTGGAATGAACAAGGAAAGGGTCAGAGCAGTGTTCTGAAAAGCCAGCCTGCCATCACATTTAGAAGCAATAAAAACATACCACTAGAACCTAGAAATCTAAGAGGACCAGAACCTTTAGCGTTGTAGGTGTTCTGCCAGAGATCCCTAATTAAGGTAATATACTGTCAGAAGATACTTTATTCACTGAGTTTCCTAAACTAAAAACAGACGGAGAGGTAAGTGCATGGTATGTGTTAAGATGGAAATAATGTAACAGAATTCCAAACAAGATCAAATGATAAGTGGCAGGGCTAAAACATGGGATTTAAAAAAGAGGAAAAAAAAAAGAAATGATGAAAAGTACATGCAAATATTTCTAAGTTGAAAGGAATGTGTTATGTGCTTTGAATTGCATAATGTGCAGGAAAAGAATTTTAAGCCAAAGGCATGTAAAATTAATTCCACTTTTATTAAATTTAACAAGTGCCCTAAAAAATATTTCTTAAGTAAATCTAGGCTTCGTACTCATATAAACGTAATCCTTTACACAAGGCCTAGAGGTCAGACTTAAACCTTAAATGTCTCTCCTAAGAATTTCATGACTTGTTTCTCTTAAGGATTTTGGTTTTTCTTCTAAAAGGTTCTTATATTCCTTGAGTCCTTAGATTCTGCAGCTGTATATAAGGATTTTTTTCCTTATTTTTCAAAAAAGTTGCATTTAAACAGCTGCTGAGGGAAAAGTACATTAAACTTTAAGGCTAAATTTTCATTTATTGTAGATAAGCTCTTCTTCATCTTCAAGATCATAAGATTATTCAGGTTTGCTGTTGAAGGATCCAAAAAGGAAGTGTAACTAAAATCAATGTGTTTAGGTCTTCAGCTTCATAAAGAAGATCTGTCCAGAGTGTTTCAGAGTAATGATGTGCAGTTAAAAATATTTTTTTCCCACTAGGCAGAAGCAATAGCATAGCGGATAGGGCTTGATCCCCAGCATCCATATGGACCTTGAGTCTACCAGGAGTAATGTATGACCCAGGAGTAACCTCTGAGCACTGTCAGGTGTGGCCCCAATAAACAATAAACACATTTATTTCCCCACATCTGGAAAGACAGTACAGTGGGTAACGTGCTTGCCTTGTTAGCATTTAACCCAGGTTTGATTGCTGACATCCAATATGATCCCCCAAGCCAATCAGGAGTGATTCCTGAGCACAACCAAGAATAACCCCTGAGCATCACCAGGAGGGGCCCAAAAGCAAACACAACTTTCTCTCAACTCCCCCCCCCTTAGAGTTGTATACGTTACTCTCATTTCAATTAAATGCAAGCACCTACATTTAAAAAAAAATTCAATGTTGAATTATTGAAAAGTAATCAGAGTACCTCTAATGCCCACCCTCCCCCAATTAAGGCAAGCTGAAAGAAACTAAAGAAACTTTAGTACCAAATTATGTTCACAAAATACTTGCCTGTTCAAGCACCATAAGTTAAATGATTTGAATTGACTTTGTATATTTTAGTTTAATCTTCTTTCTAGTAAAAGTTGTACAAATTTGACTGTACCAAAAGGAATAGCTTTGTCCATTGCAAGCCCAGTGCCTACATTAGGATAAAATAATTGCTGGGCAAAAGAGGATTCCAGACCAAATCCGGTTTTACTTTTGATAAAAAGCCAGAGGTAAATGATGTTACACAGTGCAATCTGCATTGCTGGTTCTCAAGAACTTTTTCAAAGATGCATTTATTTGATGATTTTTCACATACTACTCTATTTCTGGTCAGCAGATTAGTAAGACAACCAGAAGATCAGAAAAAGAATCAGGAAGGAAAATTAAATGTACTTAAGAATCAAGGAAAGATTAAAAAGTTGTATTTTTAAAATCTGTATACCATATATGAAAATAGCAAATCTAATTATTTGAGAGATTGGGCATTTACTATTAAAACTCATCATCATTGTGGTCATTTAGAAGCTCGATGCAGTGTTGTTATTGTGTGAATTATAATTGAAAGGTGAATGAGACAGTATCAAAAAATGAGAGTGACTAACACACTAGAATCGAATGTCAACAGAAATTAAGTGGGGAGGAATGCGTGGATACTGTCTGTACACCCCATATTTTGAAATAAAAGAAAAATCACAAAGAATGAAGCAGGGGAGTATCTTTTCAAATAAAATCAAAACGTACCATTGGTTGGGTGTCGAGCAAATGAGATAGAAAACCTTTTAACAGCAGAACCTCGTGTGGCGTCTGAGAAAGAGAAAAACAGGTTCCTGAAATTCGTTAACAGCTACCAAAAGAAGGGACGCTTACAAAAGTGAAGGAAAACAAATACAAAAGGCGGTTAGAATTAAGTGACATGCAGAAGGGACAATGAGAGAAGATAATAAGCCAAATTTTGGTTAAAAGAAGTAAAAAAGTAAAATGGCTGGAGAAGATGCAAATGTGATGAAATATACAAAAGAAAGAAAAGCAAGATGAACTGGCAGTTCTGGGAGACACATGTTTTTTACTGACTCAAGGTTAAGTTTGTAGATTTATGGGAAAAAAAAAAAACTGCCAAATAAGCTAATCTTGAAAGGCAGGGCTAAACACTTTCAAAAACAAAGGGCAAGCAAGCTTCCATTAGCCCAAAAACTCATTCTGAATCTCAAAACTCAGTTACAGGAATCTGTTGAGAGGATCTCTCAACTAAGAGATCCTCAAAGATCAATTTGCGGTTTTTATAAAAATACTGCCAATAGTGCCATTTCCTCCTACTTTTAAACATCTATCTGGTTCGTTCACTTGATTTAAATCATAATCAGTAAAGTAAAGATTAACAATGAATAAAGCTTAAGAGATCAAAGAAAAGTTTCTTTGCAGTCTCATGAACTATCTCAAGGAAGAATACATAGGATACATTCTAAATTCTCCATTTCAGCACACCAGTCCTGGAACAAGCACTTGAAGACTTAGTACAGGGAACAGCTGATACCTGAATCCAACTGTGAATCGGGGAGTAGCTTAGTCAGTTAGGCTAAATGTTCTTTACATGACCGAAACCTAATCACAATCATATATGTAATCAAAATGCTTAAATAAATAATAAATATCAGGGACATTTCCCTAATTCAAACAGTGTTTGGGCTTGCCTTGGAGAAACCCTGAGTACTTCTGGGTGTGAGCGTGGCTGTAGGGATGAGTCTGTGTGCATGTGTGCACATACCATCTATGCAGCCAGAAGAGGTCAGCTTTTTACGATGCGTACGAGCATAATCCTGTAGGTTAGGTGCGCTGGAAGAACCCCCGAGCACCGAGGAACTAAACAGGCTCGCGCAGTGAGACCCTGATGGGAGTCAGAGAAAATACATACAACAGCAGGTGTCGTCCCGGTCACAGTGGGGCTCATGCAGCATGCAGGACACAGCGCTTACCAACCACCTCGTGCAGGGCCTTCAATAGGCTCACAACACTCTCGAAAAGTTAATACAATCACCAACACCAATTAGCATGTGTACGCACAGACAAAATGGTGTCTTCAAGGAAAATAATATGCCCAATAGTTAGACATAAACATATTACAAGCAGGAAAAACACTACAGTGGGAATGAATTTAGGATAAGGGATTCTACCAATTTCTATGGGAACAGATCACAGAAGGCACTTCTTTAGCACACAACTTATTAGATCAGGATTTCTGGAAATGTATCTGTCAATAAAAATGTTCTGGTTCCACTGAATTAAGAATAAAAAAGATCATTAGCTATTAAATAAAGCAAATCAGAGCTTACTTGTGAGACCAGGTGAAAAGGATTTCTTTTAGTTCATTGAGGCCTAAATCACTTTAGATTTCTAATATATAAATAATTTAAGATTTTAATTTATAAGATCCCAAAATAAAGTACACTACTAGCAAATAAAACAAGGTCAGTATAAAATAATGCATTATTTGTAGTGAAAGTGTTTACACCCATGCAAAACAAACCGCTGGGTAAGGCTTATGAAAATGTATTATTATTATACATTGTACTACAACACATCAATTTGAAAGAGGTTTTAGATCCAAAGGCAAGGTACTGTAAGAATGCTGAAGCTATCCACATAAACAATACATATATTAACTAAAAATCTTTAAGTGCACAGGTTCATCTTATGAGATGAAGTGAAGTCTAAAGATCATGAATGGTACATACTTGTTGAAACGTCTAATAAAATGTTTATATATCTGTATTCAATTTACTGAGTCACTTACAATATAAAATTACTTTAGATAATTTAGGAACAATGAGCTTAAAACCAAATGCATTTATTTAGAAAAGATTTTTTCAAAGCTGCTTTATGTATTAGCAAACAGAGGTAACAGTAATGAGGTAACACGGCTACTGTATATCAGTTTTGTTTCAGTTTTCTTCAAGAGATTCTCAAAGCGAAAACGAAATGAGTCTGAGACATTTCCTACGAAAATCTTTTGTTTACTTACTTATTTATTTATTTTTGGTTTGGGAGCTACATCTGCTTGTGCACAGGGGTAACTCCTGAATCTGCATTCGGAAATCACTCCTGGCAAGTTTGGGGAACCTTATGGGGGATCAAATCTGGGTCAGCCACATGCAAGGCAAACACCCTATCTGCTGTGCTATCACTCCAGCCCCTTAAACTTGTTTTAATATCAGAAAAGCAGAAAAAAGTATTTAGCATTTGATAATATTTTTCATGTTGAATGATTAGGAGACAGGGGGTGTGGTTTCTGGGTTTGATCCCAGCACCACATATTAAATTGACACACTGGGATTTCGATTTACAGGAAATGAAGATTCTGAACCAATACCAACAACTGGACTAAGTAGTTTACATTGTGAACATTCAGGGGACTGTATTAGTAAAATTTAATGTAATTTCTTCTTCATTTTAGTTGAAACCTTACTAAATAATTTGAGTCACACATGTTAATATTTCTGAGTTAGTGTTACCCAAAACTAATGTTGGCCATGCTTTTATCACTGAACAATTTTACTTGTGTTTCGTAATGGATGAGTTTCAGTCAGCCTGGAGTCCCATTTTCCTTTCCACTACATACCTACAGTAGGGTTCTGCTTCTGTTCCACAAGAGTTCTTGGTGTTCGAAGATAATTAGTATTTTCAGACACTACCTGCACAAGAAAGCAAAGAAAAATGAAGCAGAGCAGTAAGACAAATTTTAAAGTCCATACTTCATTTGCAGCCTGTTCCAGACAGACAAGGTTAATAAGCTGTATGATAAATATTAGTAGAAATACATAAAAAGATCATGCAAGATCCCCTTCGGAAGGGAGCCCATTTCATATGGGGTCCTTGCAATGAAGTGGTACGAAGCAGGCATTCAGAATGAAACATCATGTATGAAACAAGACAGATGAAAATTATTAATAGACTGATATAATTTCACTCGCTCTTAAAAGAAGCCAATGCCCACTCTTAAACAGCTCCTGTATTCGAAAGGGGAAAAACAATCACATACACAAGAAAAGACAGACAGAGACTGTTGAAGTCACCATACAATTATTGATCCATGCATGGGCTTTATCAGAGTAACCTTTAAATATTCACAGCCTTAATGGATACCATAATCCCTTTTCCTATAATCAAATGCATTATATATTTCCAAAAGGAAACTGCTGAAGTTCTTGGAAAAGTCATGAATTAACAGCAGACTTTCAATGACCAGTATTTGAAGTTTCAATATATCATCACAGAAAGTCCTTCTGAAGTCATTTAATTTTAACCCGTAGTGACAATGGACACATGTACACAAATCCCCTCTTATCTTAAAGAGAGCATTAAAAGATACAACTCAGCACAACCCACATTGTCCATATTCCTTAGACACTTCCTGATAATGGCATAGTGAGGGAAAAAACAATCAGAATGAGATGTATCCCGTTAGTTAACACAAGGACACATGATTTTGATTTGTATAACTGTAATGCATACTTTTGGGGGAGTAGGTTTCAAAGGTTCACATTCTCAGCAAATTCCAGTGATTCCAACTAATTTTCCAATTATGGGAAGATGTTATTAAATATTTTAACATTTAGATAGCTTTGTGTCCAAATATTTTGAAGGACGACTCAGTTACAGAAAGGTAATTTTTTTTTTAAAGAGTTACTAATAAGTTAAAGTTCCAGGAGCACAACACATTATTTTTTAAATCCTGGATAGATAAAACCCTCCAAGTGAAAATGTCAAACATATGCTTAGGAAGCGGCTGTTTTCCCTCATCTATTTTTCGCAATCACAAGAATTTTCAAAGGAACTCAAAATTAAAAAAGCAGAAGGATTTACTCTGATGTGAAATACAAGGGATTAGATGTCCTCAAAGATAGCTGTTTGTTGCTCTGAATGCAAGAGGAAAAATGTTTAATGAAGTAAAGTTTAAAAACCTGTTGCCATGAGCCAAAAATACTGGATGTGAAAGCCAATGATTTGGGGGAGACAGGGGAAGAAGTGATTTGTTCCCCTGATCTGCGTCTTCGACGCCCAGTACCCACACCACTGGTATAAGGCAGCCAGGTAGCAGTACCCTCTGGGCTAGACACACTCAGGGGGCTCTCTTCCTGGAAGTGAGAAAAAGGGCATAAAAAAAAAAGCAGAGCATGCAAAGTTAGATACAACAGAGCCAAATGATCAGCAAGAAAAAAAATACAGTTTGTTTGCATTGCTTATCAATCTCAAAAAACTATTAAACAGTAACATGGGATCCATATATTGCAGTATTTGAGACACTACCAGGAAAGACTTTGAAGCCTAATTGTATGTCATATTAATCATAAAAATTACCTTCTCATCTGAAGCATATAAAATATTTATTAAATTGCTTAACAGTTGTCTCTTCCCTTTTAAAAATGAACTGAACTTAGCAATTTTCTATCTAAGCAATTTTTAAATATAAAAGTAGACTGCTAAATATTAGGTATTCAAAAGGTTTTGTACTGTATCGGCTAAATTTTTTTCAAAGCACTAAAGATTGTGGAAAAAGTTAAAAAGATTTCAATGTATATAATGTAGAAAAGAAATTCTATGTACTAGGTAATTTTTAAAAATCAGAATCATTAGATGGATTAAAATAATAGTTGCTCACACTTTCAAGCTGTTTACCCCAAGACTATTTAAAGAGTTCAGTAGGCAAAACATGCAGCAAACATTCTAGTTTTACATGTTTGCATGTTCAGGTTTCAGACAGTGAGGACAGAGTAAAATCTACTTGCACAAAATGAAGAGAATAGTCTTTTTCTCTGTGTGTCTTTTGGAAGTACAAACTTCTGATCTCCCTGGAGATGGTGGGCGCTGGAAAAAGTCTTCAAGGTTTTACTTGAATAATTTACCTTATGGAAGTAAAAGTTTAGCATGGCATAGAAATAAACTCTTCAAAGCAACTATTTAAGTATTTATGAGAAAAAGGTTGAAGTGTTTGGCATTTTAAGTGTTAACAAAGGGTAGTGATTATGTTGAATATTTCACAAATCAAGCAAGGTGAGCCGCTGAATTCAGCTTCATAAACATTATAGGCTTTTTGGAGAACCGAAGAAAGGTAAGTGGTCAAATTCTGAACAAATGATTAAACTCTAGGTACTTTGTTCAATAACAACAAAATCACTGCCCTTACACATATAGTAATTTTAGTTTTATATTAATATACCTCATTTCCTAATTATCTGAAACTAATTAAGGATACCTGAACTTTAAGCCCAGATTTCAAGTTTTTAATCAAGTTATATATGAAAAACTCATTCTATCACCGCTAATCATCTTTTTTAATAATTAACTTCAGATATCACAATCACAGATACACTAACTGGTATACATTTCCATTACAAAATTGTACCAATTTATTTTGTTGATGAATTAAAAAAATATACATTTTTTATTTTGAGTTCCACACATATTTGAGATTTGAGATTCATAAAGCATTTATATTTACGTAATTTAGAAATGTAATGTGAGAATAATTCTTGTTTATATTCTTATTTATCAGCCTCAAGAGTTGAAATAATTATCAACAAAAATAATTTTCTAAATTGAAAAATTAATAATTCTATCCTATAGTTAAATTCTTACTTTCTACTGTTACTTAAATATCTACAGAACATTTATAAACACTGACTTTGATGAGTGCTATGAGGATGTAAATAAAATACAGTAACAAATTCATTTTGTTTACTAAATAAAATATAACTCAAATATAAATATGTACACAGATGTCAAGGATTTACTAACAAGCAACATTTCAAAGTTGCTTCTAAATTTCTCAATAATAACTAAATCATACTTTAAAATACAAGTCTTTCATTAGAAGAAAACCAAAAAAAAGTAAATCAGTTTATTGAGTTCTTAGGATGAGGTTAAACACACTATTTCTACTCAGTTTTGTAAGTAACATAATACCCCAAATCCCAAAACCAGCCTTCATATATTCTAATTGGCACTGTTACTTAAATTCATTTTACAAACAAAACTAACAATTAAAATTGTCATGTTCTCAAGCACCATAATTAAAGCTATATTTTCTTTTGATTAATTAAAAAAATAATTAGTTTACCTCCTGAAGAACATGCTGGGACACATACTTACTTCATTTGTAGTCATCTTTCTAGACCTGGGAAGTGGAGATTTCCTATGGATATGAATTGGTTCTGATACCATGGGTTTGAATAATAGTACAGCTCTATCAGGCTCATCTCTTTTTGAAGAATGTGGTTCATCATCATTATCAGTTTTAAAAGATCGTCTGCCTTCATTCTGCAGGCAAAAAGACAATGCATACCAAAGTCCTGACAAATTCGATCTCAAATTATCAGTCACTAAGTTCATTATGTTTATTTAATAAAGTAGCATTAATTGAAGTCTTGACACAACCTATCATTATTCAAGGTATTGATAAAGATGACAGAATCCCCAACTCTAAGAAGCATTTAAGTTACAGAAACATTTAAAAATTGTAATAAAATCTAAAAAATTAATGTTTAATGAACTTGTCCATATAAGCAAAAAGAAAAAAATTGATATTCTTTTCTTTAAAAATATCATCAGCATGAACAGTTATCAAAATATCTAAAACTACAAATATGATTCCTGGTTAATATCTCCCAGAAATATTATGACTGCATAAATAGCATTCACTGATGGACTGAACTATTTACTGAGTGCTTTGCACACAGCTGACCCAGGTTTGATACTTGGAACTGCAGGTAATGTCCCTGAACACAGAGCCAGGAGTGATTCCTGACAAGTGAGCAATAAACACAGATTTGTGTGGCCCACAAACAAACAAAAATGAAGTAAAAAAGCAAGAGAACATAGAACCCCAAATGATTCACATAATGTTAGACTCAAGATTTTCACTTAAAAGTAAAGTCTGTGGGAATTCTAGAGCTAAAAACTTACTTTAAAAACTACTCTTGTTCTAAAATTACCTTAATGAGCAGAATTAACCACAACTGAAACAAGAATAAGTATAATACTGTCTGTGAAGCATCAAGAGAAAGAAACATCAAAAACATAAAAGATGCAGAGATACATGCCATAAGGGAGTAAGACATCAAAAACATAAAGAAGAGTACAAAGATATATGGCAAAAAGTAATTATGTAGAGGTAAAAAAAAAAATGCCTAATACAAGCTTAACTGAAATTGCAAAGGTGAGAAGAGAATGCAAAAAAACAAACTGGGATTGACAGTGCTCTTATATATGTTACTTGACATCTTTGTAAGTTAAAACCTTTATTGTGATGTTGAGATTACTGTAAAGCTACCAAAAAATAATAGACAACAAAAAGGCAAAAAAATAACCTACAAAGATAATATCCATAAATATCCATGTATGACTGAGCAGGTCAAATTATGTAAAAAGTTATGTTAAAATAAAAGGACCTAAAATAGTTACATGCCTACCTGCAACATAATTATTGAAAATACCTACTTTATCAAGACTTTTTATTTTAATGAGGGAAGTAGAAAGCCTGTATAGAGTACAGGCAGGGGGTGGAGAGGAGGAGGGAGACTTGGGAGATTGGTGATGGGAATGTTATACTGGTGAAGGAGGGTGTTCTTTACATGACAGAAACCCAACTAGAATCACATTTGTAATCAAGGTGTTTAAACAAAGATATTATAAAAAAAAGACTTGTATTTTTCATTCTTTATATGGTTTCTTCTTAATTCTTTTATCTTCTTGCAAGAGGTTTTTGGTATTTTTGGGTTGTCTATTTTTTTTTTTTTTTTTGGTAGCTTTACTAGAGTTCAATGCCCAGCATCCCATTAGGTCCCTTGAGTCGAGACAGGAATGATCCCTGAGAGCAAAGCCAGGAATAAATCCTGAGTACTGCCAGTGTGGCCTCAAAACAAATAAATATAAATGTATCAGTCATTATATTAAATGACAAAAAAGTCAAGTAAAAAACAAACAATCTCCAAGTTTCAGATATAAAACCAAAACAATTATATTCTACTTATAAATCTCATACCATTGCCAGGAAAATAGTAAAATACAGAGTATGCCCAACTTCTGTGCTATCACTCCAGCCCTCTTTTTTTTATTTTAGTCTTGGGCCACATCCAATTGTGCTCAGGAATCACTCCTGCTATGTTAGAGGGACCAAATGGGATGCCTGGATTGAACCTGGGCTGGCTTCATTCAATGCAAACACCCTACCCACTGTACTGTCACTGTTCCCTTCTTTACCTCTCGTGAAGCTGGTCTATATCCATAGCCAGATGGTAAATTTTTGTCTTCTTCACATCCTTTGGCTCCTGGACTAAAGTGCAACTCAACATGGAAGCGTTCCTCAGATGAAAGATCCTAAGCAACATTACAAACCTTATTAGAATAAGAAATCAAAAGGGGAAGACAGAGGTAGAAGTAACAGGGACCAGGGTTCAAGGGTCACAACAACCAAACTTTACAATGTGTCTATCAAAGAGACAGGCTGGGGAGTGGGAGAAAACCTGGGAACACTGGTGGAAGGAAGTTGACACTGATTGTATGATTGATGCTGGAACACTTAAGCTTGAAAATTGACTATTAACACAGTAACTTAATAAAAAATAAAGAGAATATAATGCCCATAAAAATGAAAGATTTATCACAGTATTTTGCAATTACAAATACATTTAAAAAATAAAGAAGGTTAAAGTCATCTCCTAGATCCAAAACCCAGAGACAAATCTGACTCTTTTAAATGATTTCCAATATTTAAATTTCAAATAATCTTTTTAGAAAGTATTCTGCTGATCCACTTTATAATTAGTGTAATTCTCAATTAAAAAAACACATTATTTATCCTGCCCCAGTAACACAAAGATTAAGAACTTGGTTACCTTGTTGGGATCCTCATAAAGCATGATAACAATTTGAGTCATGTAGTTGAGTTCATTGACAACATTTAAATAATCCATTGCTCGTTTCCACTGTTCATCTTTTGATTCCTGAATAAAAGGTGCATATATATAAGTAAGCATATATGTAACACTTTTTTCAGATTATATTAAGATATTGTATCATTTTTATTATTTTAGCTTAATCCTAAGTGATATCACTCAGTAAATATATATTCAAAATAACAGTTAAAAAAACAACAGCTCGCAAAACATAACAGGTTATCTATTAATCTTAAATTCCAAAGTTCCTATTTTGTAGAATATTTTAGTTTATAAACAAAATATAGAATCGACCCTATAAGAGCTGTGCTATTTTTTGTGCCATCATATAATCCATACATATTAACACATGCTTATCAATAAGCAATTTTCATTATTCTACAGTGGTATTTTAAAAATCAGAGGAGGCACCTGGAGACCTCTTAATCTTACTCTCTCCTCTTATCACCCATTTACCTTCATCTTTAGAATCACTGGTCTATACACATGTAATCATAGAGCATCAATAACTGAAAAGACTCTATAAGTAATGTTAAAAAGAGCACTCCACCTAAATCTAAGTAAAGAAAGGACACCAAAAATTGAACAAAGAAATAGAACCATAAAAGAAAAATGGCAGTAACTTGTCCTTATCTATTAATAATCATTCATAAAGTAAATTCACTGAGCTCATCAGTGAAAAGGTACTGAGGGACCTGATAGATTAAAAAGCAAAACACAGTCATGTGCTACTTCAAAGAGATTCACTTATAAAGACAAAAAGAACTAAAGCAATATGATGGAGATGTTTCAAAATAAAGGGGTGGAAAAAAAGAAACAGATCTCTCATATGACCACAGTCTACTTCTTGGAATCAACCTCCATGAACTAAAAATAAAAACATTAATTTGAAATGTTCATTTCAGTGTTTCTATGTTTACTGCAGCGCAAAGTACAATAGCCATTATATGGAAACCACCTAAGTAACCAACGGCAGATGAATGGATAAAAAAGTTGTGGAATATATACATAACAGTACAATGCAGCTATAAGGAAGGATAAAATCATACAATTCACTGCAAGGTAGATGGAGCCAGAGGGCATCCTGCTAAGTGAAATAAGTTAGAGGGAAAAGGACAAATAGTGTATGATTTCTTTCATCTGTGGTATACAGAAAGCTCAAAAGAAGGGGATCAGTGAGGTAATAGATAACGTGGTAGTGGATGTGCAATAACACTGTATATTAAGACCATAAATGTCAATACTATAGCATGTTATCTAAACTGTAGGGTAGAAGTTGGTTTCTGGGGGAAAAAACCCTTCTTCCTAAAGATCACTTTTTATATAGATGTGCACCAAATGTACATAGCCAAATGGACACAAAATTAAAAGAAAATTTTATATTTTTGCTAGTTTAGAGATCAGAAAAGATTCTTCTTATATATAAATGGCAGTGCATTCTAGTAATCTATAGTTATAGCACACTCAGCAAAAAGATTCTCTTTTATATGATTCAGTTCTATTTCCAATTCTTCAATATTATTATTTTCATCCTTTAAATACAAACTTTCTCAGTCTGGCAGTTTGTCAATAGTATGTTGGCTTTCCAAATCATTATCGCTAATCCATATTCTAACAGGTTACACATATTACAGGTTAAAAATCACTCAAGTGGTCAACTTGTCTCTCAAACTCAAACTATCTGCACTGAACTTGTAATTTCCCTTCTATTACCTGGCCATTCCTGCAGGTGCTATTTAAATCAAAGAATTATCTACCAAATTCTTGGTTAAAAATATGGGAACCTTTCTTGATTCTTTCCCACCCTTTCAGAGACACAAGAGATTTCTTAGACACTTATGAATACTGAATCAGACTAATTGCTAAGTCACATAGAAAACCCAATTAATTAATTTATTTATTTATTTATTTTTGCTTTTATGGGCCAAACCCGGTGATGCTCAAGGGCTACTCCTGGCTATGTGCTCAGAAATCGCTCCTGGCTTGGGGGACCATATGGGGCACCTTATGTGTGCAAGGCAAATGACTTACCAAGAAAGCCCAATTTAAAAAAAAAAAAAAGGTTTATATTCAAATACAAATTTGGGTATGATTTATTTAACATACAGAGCAGATTCTATAAAGTCTCATTCTTTTTTAATTTTTTCTTTTAAAATTACATCATTTTGGACTACAATAAGTGAACTTTAGGGTCTCATAATTTATTCAGGTAAGTATGTTGAACATAGCTACTTTAGTTGTCAACATGGGCTACTCCTTATAGTAAGAGAGAGATGATCTACACTGATGAACTCTAAACTGGGGCAAACTTCTGGCTCTGCATTCAGAGATCACTCCTGGGGAGACCATCTGGGGAGGCAGGGATCAAAACCAGGTCAGTCATATGCAAGGCAAGTGCCCTATCAGCTACATTATTGCTTTGGCCCCTAAAGAACTCTAATTATAAAGTGATGAGCCACTGTGAACATCTTCCTGGCAGTGTAAAGTCTTACTCTTGGCTCTGTGCTCAGGGATCACAGAGTATGAAGACGATAATTCAGAAATGGGTGACAGATCCCTAGTGAGGTCTCAAAGTTGATATGGAACAGTGACTCTAGTGTATCTTTTATTTCCCCCTTTTTAGTGGTGTTATCTAGAATAGTTTTTATTTCAGTGTGGGGGCATATCTGGGACTACTCCCAACTCTGTGTACAGGGAACAATGTAGATTCAGGGATCAAACCCAAGTCTCCTATATGCAAAGCCTGCATTTAGCCTATTGATCTCCCATTCCTTACACCAATTAGACCACCATAGTATTTTGTCTCTTGGAAGAAACTTGATTGTTCCAGCGTATACAAAGAGCTATCTTCAAGGATCCCATCTATCTGATTTAGATGAAATGATAATGTCAAATTAAGGCTGGATATAATAGTCTAAAACTGAAGATAGAGAACCAAGTAAACTAGAGAACTAAATAAACTTTGCTTAGTAGGAGATATATGACATGTGAGCTCACATGTGGCACTGTGCTAAAGTCTAGATTCCAAAGACAATTGTAACAACACAGTCAATTCATTTTTTAATGTGTGAGCAGCATTCCAATCATCTATCAAGTAGGTGTGTCTTCACTTTCCAGGCCCCAAGAGAGGAACCAATAGAATCTGATAGACAGAAGTTCATGTGATTTCAGACACTAGGTCACCAAATGTCTTGCATTTGCACCTGTTTTTCTTGGAACTTGGTTGCCCTAGTTTGAGGGCTGAGGTTACTGTGTCTAAGAGATCAACCACAAGTATTACAGTCAACAACACAACTGACATCCCAGCAGAATCAAGCACCATATAGGTGAGCAGGTATGAAATAATGTAAACTGAGCAACTCTGACAACAACCTGTGAAACCCAAAGTTACACGGCTAAACTGCTCACATCTACTGTGTTGGACTGTAGGAGGCAATATACTAAACATGACAGTTTCAGACCTATATGGTCTGATAAGATTCATTATACAACAGGAGATAAAAGGAACAAAGTCCAAGTCCTGTTTATTTTAATCAATAAAAACCAGAAATCTGTCAGCAACCAAAAACACCATTTTATATGTATTATATTTATATGTAAATATATATAAATATGTTATATGTATAAAAATATATGCATAACACATATTTATATGCATTATATGTATTTTATATTATTAGTTCCTTAAATGTGTCTTGTTCAAAGAGAAATGTCTCATTCTTTTTTCCTAGCATAGTGCTTGGTAAATAATAGCCCTTCGTTGATGAGAAGTGATGAACTAATAAAATTGTAATGCAAAAACTGCTGTTTGTGATTTGTGTATAAATTCAAGCAAATAAATTTGCTAAGGAGCTCTGAAGAACTTATTCAACTTACGTTGCATAAGGCCCCATAGCGAAGGATAGATAATAAAGAATGTACATGGCTCTCACTGGTGAAGTATAATCTGGTACGAACATGACGTTCAGGAGACAGAACACCTCTGGAATACCTAAAGTTAAAAGCAAATGGTAAGAAAAGTTATGAAGCTAACAATAATGAAATGATTTTATAAAATAGAATTCATCTTGGTATTAGTAAAAGAACATGGTAAATAAATCTGCCATTATTTCAACTACAATTGAGTTTAAACTTAGTAGAACTAAGTGGGATTTTAAATTAGTCAAAGAGTAGATAAAAGAAAATATCTGTATAGAGAACATTATTGCTTTTTCATTAAGGACAGAGGCCATATCTCGAGGGCCACTCGCAGACATCAATGGTCCAGACATCAATGCGGGGTGCAAACCAATATATTCATGTGAATAATCACCCTAACCTCTTTCCCCTGTGCATTTTCCTGTTAGCTTCCAACAGGAAGAATTCAACTCTTTAAAATACTTGGAAAAACTCTACCTACTTGGATAAACTTTACGTACACTATGTCACTCAGACATATATTTACTTCTGATTTCTTCTCAGAAAAGTTACCATGTAATTTACTATCTGAAGCAAATACAAACAGCTCTACAGTGAAATTCTTATGGTTTCTTACACAGGATGAAGTTTATTTACAGTATCGTCATCTTGTGTCCTTTGAAGGTCTGAGCGGATTTTTCTAACAAGAGGAGTACAGTAGCCTTGGGCAATTTCTAGTTTTTCAGCTTTAGTTATACCATATTCCTGAGCAGAAAAGAAACAGAATTAGAAAAAATATGATAGAGTGAATTCAAGATTGCTAGCAACATAAATATTTTATTAAGCTGTTGTGAACATTATAGAACCGCTAGTAATTATTTCTGCTATTACAAGTATAGATTTGGGAAGGGGTTGGGAGCCATACCTGGCAGGGTATGGCTCAAAAACCAAAAGGGGAAAAAAGAATATCATATGCAATTATCAAATGAATCTATTTAAAACTTTCTATGTAGTAATATTTACTGAGTTTGCTAATGGACTTTATATAGTAAATGATATTTCAAAGAATTTTTTGCATTTCTTAATCTATAAATAAACTAACTTTATTGTTATGTTATAATGTTCCAACAGTATTATCACATAAGAAAATACCAAATTTCATCTTGATATTCAAATATAAACCATGTAGTAATGGTAGCAGATAGAGCACTTGACTTGCACACATCCCAGAGGTTCAATATTAAAAACCCACGATGGTCCCCCAAGACTGTCAGGAGTAATTCTTGAGTGCAGAGCCAGGAATAAGCTCTGAGCACCACCAGTATCACCTCCAAAAACAAACATAAAATAAAATGAAATAATCACTTTAAACCACTGCATCTGTTTTTCTAAGGACTGAGAAAAGTTAATAGGTGAAGTTGAGAGCCCAAGAGTACAAGGTTTAATGTGTATGCTTCATATGGAGACATTATTTGTGCCCAGCAATACTTATGATTTCCTCTTGAGAACAACCAAGAATGATTCCTGAGATCTACCAAATACAGTCCATCATGCTCCATCACCATCAGGTAAAAAGTTAATTCAATCACAATATAAACATCTATTAAAATATACATTAATTGTTAAAAATAAAAACCTTTCAGTTATCACACTTTTACACTAAGTGCCATATAAATACCTAAGAGATTTTTTTTTTAATTTTTTGGTTTTTGGATCACACCCTGCAGCGCTCAGGGGTTACTCCTAGCTCTATGCTCAGAAATCGCTCCTGGCAGGCTCGGGGGACCATATGGGATGCAGGGATTCGAACCACCGTCCTTCTGCATGAAAGACAAACACCCTACTTCCATGCTATCTCTCTAGCCCCTTAAGTGATTTTTTTATCCTGTTTTCAATTGTATTGTTAGTATATTGTTTTCTTAGGAGAATTAAACCTTAAAAAGTTATTACAAACTATAATATATGGTTGGTTTATTTATTTATATGATCATTAACACATTAAAATCCCAATCACAATTATTTGTTGTTTTTTTTTAAGCTACAAATTTTATAGACATGAATAGGAACTACCTTATATCTATTGATAGGAATTTTTTAATTTCCCACACAATGGTATAAGAAAGTTAATGCCTAGAAGTTACTTACCTGAGGAATAACAATATCCGCCAAGGCTTTGGAAAGCCTATACAATTCCATTGTGTTTTCTAATTTCAATGAACTATTATGCTGAACATCATATTTTATACAATCATAAATGTCAGGGATTTTACTGATGTCATATCTCTCATTTTTTGTTTTAAAATCTTTCTCCAACTTAGACCATCTGCGTAGCATGAGTTCTAACGTTTCACTATGGTAAAGCTGAATATCTAAAACAACGTAATATTATTAGTAAATTCATCTTAACATAAGATTGAGAAGATATATTAGAAGGTGATAAATATTTTTAAATGTGAAAGGTAGAACTGTTAAGAAGCAAGGGGATGTAGCAATAGGCATTTACTATTAGCAATCATGTTCAGTGGATTTGATTAAAGGTACAAACACATGGATTAGGAACTGGGCTTACAAATGGTTCTGCCTATGTTACACACTCTAGTAATTTTAAAAAGAACAATTAGGGGTCAAGCGATTGTATAGGGGTTTCGGTGATTCCCTAATAAGCTGCTGAGCTGGGTCCGACCCCTGGCACCATATATAGTCCTTTGAGCTCCTCCAGAAGTGATACTGAGCAGAGTCATGAGTAAACCCTGAGCTGGCTGAGTATGGCCCCCAAATCAGAAATAAACAAAACAATTTTTAACAAATTTCATGGAAATATATTTCAATTTTAAATATTATTAAACATTACTAATTTTTTTTTTCATTTTTAGGGCTTCTGTTCAGAGGGGATCTGAACCAGTGGTGGTCTAATATGGCAGTACCAATATCAAACCTGAGGCTTCCAAATGAAAAAGACAAGTTCTACCTTTTGAGCTAACTTCCCAATCCTCCAACTTTTTTATTTTTTGGTTTCTGGGCCATACCTGGTGACGCTCAGAGGTTATATGCACTCAGAAACGGCTCCTGGCTTGGGGCACCATATGGGATGCCGGGAATCAAATCATTTGATTTGGGTCAGTTGCATGAAAAGGCAAATGCTCTACTGCTGCACTATCATTCCAGCCCCAATAGAGATATATTTTAACAGAAAGACTCTTAGAAGTGAAAGAGCTCAAAGGATTCTTATTTAATAGTAAGAAGTGCAGGAAGCCAAAATTGTTCAAGCTATTAACCAGGCTGATCTTAAAGTTGGAGAACAGTTCATCATAACATTTGCTCTTTTTATTATGTTGTATTTGCTGCTTAATATAAAGCAATACTATACAAACCTCTTTTATGAGATCAGAAATAATATCAACAGTAACAGTTATATTTTTTGTTGGACATATATGTCAAGAGTATCATTCTTCAGACTTATCTTGCTAAAATGTTTACAGTATTTGGACAGTTAACTTTAATGTTCTAGATTTTTTTTTTTTACCTGAGGATTTGGGATCTTCCATCCGATGTCTGATCTGAGATGTCAGACTTTGTATCAAAGAATATACTTTGTCACAGGTCTCCACAGGATTCTTAATCAAATGCATTGATTTTATAAGGGAAATGCTTCCAGATGGAGTAAGCTAAAAACAAGTGACACACTTTATAATGCAGTTTTGCCCAATGGTCTATCAGCACCATTTCAACAAAGTTTTCTAGTAGCTGGCGAATAATGAGATACCACAAGTTAAGATGAAACAAAAGCCAGGGTATTAAAGAAGTAAAATATCAAAATTTTCTGCTGAACAAACACTAAGTCAGAAATAGAAAAAACAGGCAATGTTGGTATGGCTGCTCAGGTATGCCCTGGTGCAGGCAGAGGACCCCAGCACAAGGCTGGGAGTTGCCAGCACAGCAGGGAACCATAATTTATGTCCAAACTTTGAACCACTGCCTGATTGGCTTGGTTGCACAAGAGTGCTCTGGGACCCAAACCCCTGCCTGGCAGTCCCTCTGAGCCAGACTAAGACTAAGTATAAGTGGTCTTAGTTATTGCTAGATTATTCATAGAGAAAAAAAAAGCAGAAGCACTCTCATCTTGAAATCTGATGGCAACTTACTGATGGTAATGTCTATTTATAGTTACCATCTCTTGGCATCAAATAATTGTTGACATGGACATTTATATCTAATATCCTTGACATTTTTTTATTTCAATTAGGGGTAAAGGATGGACACCACACCACACAGGGGACCATATGCGGTTCCAGGGATTCAAGACATGCTGAATACATGCAAAGCAAGATCTTAAGTCTTGTACTATTTCTCTGGCCCTAGGCCACTATATTTTCATGCTTTTCTGTAAGATGAAGAGCTTGAGAGATTATATTAAATATTAAATTTTAATTAAAAATTAAATATATTAAATCTTATCCCAGATGAAATAGAAAGAAGGGGAAGAAGTCAGGAACAGGGTTAATTAAGAGAGTAAATTAGTTCGTATGTCTAAATAAATATAAAGAAAAACTAAGAATGATGTTGTTAGTTTTAAAATTTAGAGACATGGGCCAGAGATATGGTATGTGGATAGGGCATTCACCTTGGATGTAGCCAACCCAAGTTCAATCTCTGGCAACCCATATGGTTCCCAGGGAACTACCAAGATGATCCCTGAGCATAGAGCCAGGAGTAACCACTGAACATTGCCAGGTGTGGCCCCAAAACAAACAAAAATATTTAGAGATAAACTTGATTTGGGGACAGAATATGACTTGCATGTGTGAGGCCTTGGGTTTGATCCTTGTCACAGCAGAGCTAGGTACAGCCAGAACCAGAGCTAGGTGGACCCAGAACCACTGGTTCAGAAAGACTAAGCATAAATGGATCTTGGCACCAAACCATCAGAATCATACAGCCAGGATGAGTGGAAAAAAGAAAGTTTCAGGGCCTCCTACACACAACCTGAGATCCTACCCTGAACTCTAAACAACTGGAGAAGATAAAACACACAGATAAAATAAAATAAATTCTATTAGCATAAAATTGCAGACAAGTAGCTGGCACAATGAGTTTTAGCTAAATATCTGATCCAAGATCTAGCATATATTGGCATGATCTGAACTGGAAGTCTATTATGGTGACTCAAGAGTCTTCACATCATATTTGATTAATTAGAATCAAAGCTCAGTCTGCTCAGGCCAATACCATCTGGAAAGAACATCTAAAATCTAGCTGTGTCCAGGGATGGGCAGTGTAACCCCACACAGTAAAAATACATAGTTGTTCCCATCTCTACTAAGAAAGATGATAAAAGAAGACCAAAGCAGAAAATGCAGGACTGTGAGACTCGCTTCAGAGAAAAAAAGCGCAAAAGTTAGGATTCACACAATCTGTTTGCAGGATTTCATGCTGTCGGGAATCACCTTTTCATAGTCTTCAGCAGTGAATTCCCGGTCCTTCTGCAGGATCTCATGAAGGCGTGCTTTCACACGCTGCTGACAGCTGCTCAGAGAGTCACTGTCACTATCCAAGAGACCATTCATGTTGGCACTTTTGACCATCTGGACGAGAATGGGTGTCAGTTCTCCTTCGAGCGCTAGCAGGCCCTAAATGGTAAAAATAAGGCCAACACAAATGTAAAACATAGTAAATTAGACCATGGGTCCATGGTCTGGCCCAGTCTGCTTCTTATTATCAGCTGATCTGATAACTGTCTCATAATCAGCTTTAGTAGTAATGTCAACCTTTCTAGGGCTTCTTGAAGCCTACACGTGGGATTCAAGGCACCATTTGGTGGAAAGTCTAGAAATGATATGAAATGTTGTGTTCTACCTTGGCAAAAGCAGCTGCAGTCATCTGGACGCGTCCCTCGTCAGAGGCATAGATTTTAAGGTCGTGTCGGTAGGTGCTATGTAATCTAAGTAAACCACAACCAGGGAATCCTGCATAATCTCCTGAAAATAAATCCTCCAATCACTTAAGCTATATTTTTCATTTGCTGTATTTCTCTAAAGAATAATTCATCCACCAAATAAACAAGAGACTGAAAACAAGCCTAGGACTAGTACCAAGTTAAAGTCATTTCCAAGATTTACCTTGACCTCCAGGATACATACACCGGAAAGCTCTTCCAAGTTCCTCTGCTTGCACCCTGCCTGCAGGGGTTAGTTCTCCTCCCCATTTTAGAACCAAAAGTAAGGATGGTTCTTCTCTCCGGCTGTCTAAAATACATGTGAAGAAAGAAAACATACATCAGATTTATATTTTTGTTTTGTTTTGGGGCCACACTTGGAAGTGCCCAGTAATTACTCCTGGCATGCTCATGAAAACGTATGTGATGCTGGGGTTCATACCCAGGTCGGCCCTGTGCAAGGGAAACACCTACCCACTGTGCTATTGCTCTGGCCCCTAGATTTCTTTTTCAGAGGTGTTTCGTGCTCTCTCTGCTCTTTTCAAAAATGAACTCTGGGCTGTTTTTTCTTAAGTAGACCTGGCTTTGTGAGACTTTTTTTCCTGTTAGATCTATTCCCCACTCCAGCCTCTGAAAAATCTAACTACAGTTTCAAAATCTCTTTCATACTTTTCAAGATGACTCTCGCACTTTTCTGAATCATTGCTTCCCTCTTCTCATTGACACAGGCATTTCATTTAGCTTTGCTATATATGTGAGATCAGGACCTCAGGAGTGATTCATTCCAAAATATTCCAGACCCTTCTTTATTGAAGAGCCTATTGTAGCACTGATATATAAAAAGAGGTACCAATAAATGTAAAAGTTATACTTTTTATGACATGGAATTATTATTTGCATTAATTCTTGGGATAATGGGAGACTGCAAAGCCCAATATTTATATAATTTAAATTTATGGGCACTATTATATGATATAATGCAGCCCCAAAACATCTTTTTAAAATTGGAACTATGATTCTCTGTGACCCAAATCAATGTATTATGTTATAGGAAAAAACACCACAGCCAATGAGCTTCGTACCCAATTTTAATCTATTCTATTTCACCCTCTATCATTCATATCAGGCTTTTGAAACAAAGGTACTTCAAAAATAAATAATATAAATCAATGAATAATAACATGATGAGCATCATTAGTTAGAAACAAATCATCCTTCTTCCTGGAATTTCATTCTGTATTTACCATATAAACCACTATTAATTTAAAATTTTTATGATCAAACTGATTATAATTATAAAACGTTTTTAAAAATAAACAATAAGATATAGCCTAATTATCATCAGTAATTTCATCACTAATGAAAACATTTACAAGCAAACATGTCAGATTTAAAAAAAAATATACAAGTATCGACTAATCAAACTTTTATTTAGGTTAATGGCTCAATTTCTGCTATCAAAATGCCTTTTGTTATATTTATACATCAATCTTACACTAAGTAGATTTCACCTTCCCTTGATTACTTATTTTTAATATATTTTTAAGAACAAATTAAGGTCGAAAGCATATGAACTATGAACATTTATTTTCTTTGAGGTTTCTGTTATATTTTTCCAAAAGCAACATATATTCATACTACTTAGAGAGTAAAATACTAACAGTATTACTCTGACCAATTTGAATAAAGGCAAGAAAATATCTGCAGGGTGATTGACACAATAATTATTACTGTTATTTGCATTCATTATTTATTGGGCATAAGCATTTCTCTATTAAGTGGCTTCTTTACCCCATATAGAACTTGCCTTTAAAAGAGAAATACATTTATGAACTTTTGTGCTGACTGCTTAGAAGACCCATCTTATTTAAAAGGCTTAAAGTGTGATTACTGGGTGAAAGAAATATCTATCTTAGAAACACAAATGTGCTTGATATAATTTCTTCATTCTTATCAAGTCTTCCTTCAATATATGCTGACCTCTTCTACTGAGAGGAAAAAAACACCCATTAAAGTGACATTCAGTTTAAAATACAGAAGCTTTTCAAAACAGCTACAGAATAAAAGGGAAGAGACGATTTTTTTAAATAAAATATTTCATATAAGAAATTAAATCTTTTAAATAGTCGGAGGCATAGTTCACAAAACTCTAGTCTATAGTTCCTTTATTTATCCTGCCAGGGAGTTGGAGGGAGGGGGAAGTGAGGATTTTGTCTTGCCCACGGGTGAATATGGATTCTACCCCCAGCACTGAATATGGAACAAGCCTTGAACCCTGCTACATATTGCATGTTTAAGCACAAACAGACACACACACAAAGGTAATCAAGAGAATGATAGGGGCCTAAGAGATAGATAGCACAGCGGTAGGGTGTTTGCCTGGCATGCAGTCAATCCAGGACGAAAGGTGGTTCAAATCCGGCATACCATATGGTCCCCTGTACCTGCCAGGGGCCATTTCTAGGCAGATTCAGGAGTAACCTGAGTGACACGGGGTGTGACCCAAAAACAAAAAAACAAAAAACAAAAAAAGAATGATAAACCAGGATACTATAATATTTGTTACGACATACCCTCCTCTTCACTGGATGTTTTAGGGCAACCATGAGGGAGGTAAGTTAATTGGACCTTACGATTAATTCCAGAAAAATGGCCATACCTGAAAAACAAAATGGCAAATAATAGAAAATACTCAGCAAGCATTCTATATGATCTGGGAAAATCCCTGAAATCCATACTCAAACTAAAGCTAAACCTTATAGAAAAATGTTCCCTTTTATTAAAAGTTACTTTGTTCATTTTTCAAAATATTTTAAAAGAAAATCTGTATCAGAAGTTAATCTAACTACATTAAAAATACAAGAAAATTTATCTATAGAAATTAAACATTTTAAAGAGATGGTAAAACATCACGATACATGAAAGCACAAATTTATGTCTAAAACCAAAGAAATTAAGATTTTAAGATATCAAGTAATGGAACATTTTGACAGAAACAACAATTTCCTTTGAGTAAATTATATTTAAACTTTAAAGAATTTTGAAACAGCATAAATCTGTGATCAAGTGAGCAATGTGGCCTTAGTCCTTAGATATTTAGATATTCACAAACTATCTAAACTCGAAGTCCTATTTTGATTTTGATTAATCAGTGAACCTTCCAATATAATAAAGACAAACTTCATTTCATCAAGAAGTCTAAGTGTACACAGAGTTGGATAATGTATTTCTGGTTAGCTCATTTTCGTAGATTCAAAAATTTGGGGTGGTTTGTTTGGCAAAGTAAATATACAACTAAAACAGTATCTTTAAATAAAAGCTTATTTGATTTTTGTTTTGGTTTGGGGACCAAACCCATAGTGTTCAGAGGTTACTACTGACTTGCACTAAAGTCATTCTTGGAGGTGTCCAGGAAACCATATGGGATGCTGGTGATTGAACTTGGATCAGCTACATGTACTAATTAGTTCTCTAGGCTCTGAAAACATTTTTCTCACTAGTAGAAATAAAAATCTCATTAGAATTTTTTAATTAATTTCTTCTTAGTTACACTAGTAATGAACAAAAAGATAAAACAGCAAAAGAAAATCATTGTGGAAAATCACTTACGTTATAAAAAGCATTACAAGTAGTTAACAAAAACTAAGGTTTTTCAAAGAGAACTTACATCTCTAACACAGTCTTAAGTTGTTCAAGTTTTGACTTGTTTTCTTCAATTTCAGAATCATTATTTTGTCCAAGCTCCATAAGAAGTTGGCGAGCAATATCCAGGACTTCCTAGGAAATGAATGAATGAATTGAAATTTGAAGTAACTTTGCCATTAAACTCAACAAACTCAACAAAAAATTGAATGTACTTGCCTGTAACTGTTTTGGTTTTTTGAGTTTTAATTTCCCAGATTTATATCCATCACATTTTTCAAATAGATCAAAAAATCTTATAAAAAAAAAAAGACATTGTACTGTTAGTCGTTTGCAATTATTAATGTAACTACCATATTAATTATAACAATTGTGATGAAGTTGGGACCAGATATGGGACCAGATTTGTGACAAAAATAAAAAAATACGGAAATACTGGGAGCACTCTATGAATTTTAAATATTGTGTTTTATATTTTTATATCATAATGCTTTTCTGCTTTGATTGGTTACATTGATTTCCAGAGTCATAAAAATAATTACTAGATGATTTTTTTCTTTTAAGTTTCCTCATAATAGAAACTAAACATGTGATTAAAATATAAACATATAGGGGCCCGGGAGATAGCATGGAGGTAAGGCGTTTGCCTTTCATGCAAAAGGTCATCGGTTCGAATCCCGGTGCCCCATATGGTCCCCCGTG